>JAVSBS010002900.1:0-168798 GCA_033124195.1 Coracias cyanogaster
GAGGAGCAACTGCTGGTGAAGTGTGGCCAGCCTGGGCTGATGGAGAACAGTGGTTCTTTCTGGGAAATGTCTTTTTGCTTCTGCACCATCCTGCTCTGGGGGCAGTGTTGAAAAGCAGCACCAAGTGCAGGAGAGGGGCAAGGGCAAGCTGGTGAGCCCCCATGCCTGAGCTGAAGTAAAAATCTGCAGGCTATTTTTCTAAGAAGTCTTTTTTTTTCCCCCAACTCTTTGCTTGACTAGTTTTAACTAGTGCACAAGTATTCCTTTGTGCAGCTTCCAAGTGAGCGTGTTTTTTTGGGGGAGAATGGTCCTTCCTGATTAACTATTAATAAGGAGAACCACGAGAGAACGAAGCGCTGAGCAAACACAGCGGGAGTGGGTTGAGTGGGTTGCCTACCCTCTCTCCCACCATTAATGATTGACTGGGCACTGCTCTGGTGTGGCTGGGCAGCCCCATGCCCTGAGCTGCTGCGAAGCTGGGCATGGCCGAGCCCTGCTGGCAGTGGGCTCTGCAAAGGGACGATGCTGGATGCGTCCTGAAACTTCAGCATTGGAGTTTGGTGCTCTTCCCGGTGTTCTGTGTATGCAGACATAGTGCTGCTGATGAGTGGCACCATGAAAGTTGAGGCCAGTGGTGTGTACACTGAATTAATAGTTGTGATAAACTGTGGTGTTGGAGCAGTGGAAAAATGTATTTTCAGCTAGCTAAGCGCTCTTGAGCTTACCAGAAGTGCTTGCAGATATGTTTGGAACCTCTTGCATATCCAGAGAGAGCAGAGCACATTACAATTCTGTATTTTGGGAGAAAACATAGCTTATGTATGGGTTATTGGATATTATTGAATGATTGTTAACCTCAGATGTTTTCTTAGTGTGGAAACTTCTGAACAATGTTCAGGGAGTTTCCAAATTTTGTCTTTTCCATCTGCACTTGACCTGTAACCACAGCTGGATTTTGCAAAGTCATGTGGTGGGAGGGTTAGGTTGCCAGTGGCTGAATGTATTGCTGTGGGTCTTTCCAAGCATCTGAAAAAGCCAGAGGTTTAATATGGTTTATCTGCAGTGAGTACTTGTGAAAAATTGCACAACTTTCTGATGAAAATATTTACTTTGCAGAAGCAGCAATTTTTGAAACTAAATAGTGCTTAATGCTGACTTACAGATGTAGCTCTTGTTATCAGTGAATGGAGGCTTAGCAATTGTTCTAAGGTAGATACGTGTAGTAAATTATATAGTTGTTAATCCTCAATAAATTAGTTTATGTTGAATACACAGTGGGGAACCTTAATTGAGAATGTTAGTAGAGAAGTCATGGCCTTTATTGATTTACCAAAGAAATGCAGTGGGATGGAAGCAGGAGCAATTTGTTTGGCAAGTATTGTTTGAGCCTCCAGCCCTCGCTTCAGTGGTTTAAGGCAGTTGTGCTTTGCCTTGTGGAGGCAAAATCAGTGAGAAAAATTACCATCAAATTAAGAAAAGGTGAGTTTGCTCTTGCATAGTGGAGCAAACAACTTGTAGGGTTTTGGTTTTAGGGTATGTCTTTCTCATGACAGTAGGTAGCACTTTAATTAAACAGTAAACCTAGAACAAACCCTGTGGGTGTCTGGGCAGATGAAGGGTGGTGTTTTATTTGTGGGTTAAAAAAATCTTCCACATCCTGTTTCCTTCAAACTTCTTACCTGTCACAGGTGGCAAACCAGGATTGCTTTATGTAAAATTAAATACAGTTTGTTTTATTTATATGTCCGTGCCCCTTTGAAATGTGTTTTTGCTTTAGGGCAATCCTTGCAGCTGATGGCTCAGTGTGTTTTGGAGAGGATCAGTCTCCTTCAGGCAGTGCAGCTTAATAGAAGCAGCAAATAAAGTGAAAAATTGCTGCAATTAAATGCTGCCTGCTCTAACCCTTGCATCTCCTGTTTGCTGCATACAATACTGCCTTTGACTGAGCTGTCCTCTTAGGAGTGGAGGAACACGGAGTCCTGATGCGAGGGTTTGTAGCTTCAGTAACTGGGCTGTGTGGTTGCTGCTAGTGTTTTGTTTTCAGAAGCAGAGAAAGCGGTGTTGAAGTGAAATTAAAAAACCACAGAAAACTCCACTTTAGTTTTGCTAAGGTTATGAAAGTAGGAGGAAATGGGATCCTAGGTTTTGTTGAAACACTTTTGTGCAAACCGAACTGGGCCTAAAATAACCCAACACTGCCCTTTTTAAAGAGACAAACCTGTAAGAGTTCCTCGTTGCAGATGTAGAAACCCCAGCAGCAGCGTAGTGTTACCCAGTGCTCCTGCAAAGGACTTGTGCCCTTCCTCAGCCCCTGAGAGCCTGGGTGCTCTCTTGTGCTGCCTGGTGGAGCCATGAACTGATGATGACAGATATATCTCCATTTGCAGCCTTGCTTGAGCAGACTAGCTCTGGTGGCCACTTACCTTGCTAGTACACGCCGGTGTCGTCATGTGCCGGATGTGTGGTCTCCATACGCTTATGAGCACAGAGGGGCAGAGCAGGCGGAAGGGCCAGGGCTGAAAATGCATCCCTGAAAGTTACTCAGATAAGAAGATAATTCCATAGTTCCTTGAACCATATCAACCACATGCTATATTAAAGTGTGGTCCAGCACAATGCTTCTCAGTGATGTGGTTTTAATTAGTATTCTTTGCATTAATGACTGCATGCATCTGCTGGAATCAGTGTGGTATCGATTGTTTGGTGATCATGCTACAGGAATTTCCTTTACACAGTACTGTTGGGCATGACTGAGAGTGATTCATGGTGCAGCTTTCTTGGTGTCTGGATGACCTCTCAAAGTTTGTCTTCACTGTCAAATTAGCTCATATTATGGCTTGAGGGTTGCCCTTAAGTTGACTCCCTTCTGCACATAAAGCCCCTTATATGAGCAGGCTATTAACCCAAGCTCACATGATGCTGCTGTTGCTAATTCAAGCTAGGGCATAAGTAAACCCTGAGTGAGCACATTTGCTTAGCTGCTAACAGGACCTCTCAGTGATGGGGCACAGCTTCTCCCATGTGGGTGCTGCTTGTCCTTCCCATGTCCTGCAGAGTCCCCTTCTCTCCAAAGCACTTACAGCAGCAAGCTGGGATGTTCACCTCCTTGGTGCTCTGTTTTGTTGTTCTTACCTCCTTTTCGGAGGTAACTTGCTGATGTTTGGTGCAGGACTTTTCTGTGCCCCAGCAGTGTCCCTTCTCTTGTAAGCTGGTTGCTTTGTGCGAGCAGGCAGAGCTCCCCGGGGTACACTGTAAAAGAAATCACAAAAGGCTTGGCTTATTGCAGCCATGGGCACCCCAGAATCGTGAGCACCCCAGAGGCTGTGCAGCCCAGTCAGTCCCAGTACTGCTCAGCAATGTGGGAGCTTGTGCCTGAGGCTGACCATAGCCTGGCTGCAGAGCCCTTCAGTGCATCCTTCAGTGAGGGTGTTTCTGTTCTTTGTCCTTCCTGACCTGTTATGCTGAATTTGGGAGCAGCAGAATAGAGGTGAGGGAGATGAAGAGTATGAGAATCTGTGGTTTTCTATCAGTTTAGTAGACAGAATCAAAGGAAACCCAGGAATGGCTGTGGTGGGTTGTGGTGGCTGAGTGATTTCCCCCAGTCCAGGCTTCAGCTTCTGGCAATGCATCAGCCACTTCAAAGGGATCTGCAAGAAATCCTCCAGAAGGTAATTAAGGACTTCATGTTTAGTATGTGAAAGCTCCTTCTGACTCTTATCTCTGTGGTGGCTTACGCAACTCCATTTCGTGGCCATTCATTTTAGGGGGAACTGAAAAAATCCCATTTAAGGGAAGGTGCTGCCATGCTGTGCAGCTGTGGGTAGCTGGCACTAGGTGCAGTAGTTGTCTGGCTGCGCTTCCCTTTTGGGAGTAGATCTTGGACTTACCTTGGACTAAAGCTGTTTCTTTCTGTCCTTACAGTCCATACAAGCACCTGAATCCTTTCAGTCTCTTTGATTGCTTAGTGCATCAGTACTAATCCTTGTATGTCACTGCTTAAGAGGACTCTGCTATCTCTCTGGGAGTTCACAGTTGTGTTTAAGAGAGAAATTCGAGTGCTTTCTTCCCTGCACAGCTCTCTTACTTCTAGCATGGGCAATGTGTTCCTTCTCCTGTCCCCCCTGCCCCCATCCCCAAGCTAATTCCGCTGCAGCCGTGCTTTTCATACCCAATCAAGTGTGCATGGGGTCTCCATTCCAGTGCTGTAAAGCCATCTACAAACATGTGGGAAGAGGATGGTGCCTATTCAATAAGCTGTGGACTAGGCAGCTATCTTTCGACAGATTAGCCAGAGGAATTTCTATTGCAGGGCTTGATTGTTCTGGGCCCTCGGCTCCCTTTTGTGCAGGAGCAATGAGAAGTTGTGTTATGACAATGGTTGACAAAGTGTTTAATGAAAGCCACAGTTGGCAGTGGCAGAACTTTGAGCCATCCTCCTTTTCTCCTATGCCTGTCATCAAAAGGTGCAGAAGCGCTTTTGACATAATCTTCTGCACTGACAGATAAATGGTTTTGATGTAAGGGTTGGAAACCTTCACCTCGCTGAACAGAATTCAGCTATCATCATGGTGAGCAGAGACCAGGACCCACATATATCTCTCTTCCTTTGTCTCGCAAGCCAGCCAGGCATCTCTGTTTTCAAAAGAGAGGTGGCTTTTCTCTGCACTGTTCAAGTTTTCAAAGCAGAGCCAAAACTTCTGGGAACTCCCAGTCTACCTTGCACCTTGCCCAAGGAGGCAGGGTTGGCATCTTGTGGTTCAAAGAGCTGACTGATTCCTCCTTGCTGGCAAGCAGGAGTTTTTATGTGACAGCATTATTACTTTCAGGAGGTGGTTTCAAGGCAGGCCATGTACCTGGTTATGTAACAAGGTTTTCCTCTTTCAGTCTCTGCAATGCTCAGTGATCCAGAGTGCCATTTTCACAATGGTAACTGAAGGCCAACAGTGGTTTCTTATTTGGAGGCTGGGATGGATGAATAGACAGAATGGGGCCCTTCCTGTATTGATTTAACAGGCTCTCCATTCCTCATCATGAGCACCTTAGTGACAGGAGGGGGAAAAACCCCATGTTATTTGGTTAGCCAATACAAGGAAGACTTGAAGTATGTAATGGATAAATCATGTGCAGAGTACTTCTCATGCCATTAAGTCAAAATAAAGTCTAAAAAACCCTTAGATAAGTTTCTATTCAACAGAGAAAAAACAATCTGAACATTAGAGGCCACTCAAATTGGTGGCTCTGCTCTGTCTTCTCTGCCATCTGTAGAACTTTGTGGCCTTTGCAGGATGCTTCTGTGAACTTAGTCTCCTGCCCAGGATTTATGTTGGTTGTCCAAATTCTGTTTACTTTCCACAGCTGACTTGGAGGGATCAAAATACCTTCCCATGAGTAATTAAACAGAAACATGTACCCAGACAGGACACTGGGTAGTCTTTCTGTATGGGTATGCCCACACTTGGGCTTGGCTAACTCTGTATGTAGATGGAGGTGCCAAGACATGGGCTGACCACTCACCAAAGATGTGATCTCTTGGGACTGGCATAAAACACTGTGGATGATGCTTTATAAGCTGCTACTTTGAAGAGCTGCCCAGCATATGAGACAGTTCAGATAGTTCAGTGGAGTGCTGATTTGGAAAAGGGTGGGGATTTGGCTTTGGGTTTTGAGGGCTTTGTCATCTTCAAATAAATTTAGAATACTGATGGCAGAAACATTTGCTCAGTGAGCCATTGCACTACTGCATGGCACCAGACCAAGGGGCTTCTCTAGAAGGAACATGCGGTTTGCTATGAGAGAGCAGAAATGTGACAGTTTTCAGTGATGGGACAGCTGTTCCTCTAAGCCTGGCATCTCCAACCAGCTTCCATGGCTGGTCTGCTCAGCTTGGAGAGGGCTTGGGGCTGGTGGGGACATTATGCAGCCCCTACAGCACTTCATATACTGCTGTACATTTGGGACTTATGCTTAGTGTTGGGGAAGCATCATAGGCACCCATGACCTCAAGTTTTGAGTTCCCTTCTTTATTTGCATTACTGGAGCCCAACCAAGATTGAGGCCTCATTTCATCAGCATCAGGCAAACCAAGACAATACCTACCTCAATTTTATTTACAGTCTAAATAGACAAGACAGACAAAGGGTGGCTGTGGAAACAAAAGCTCTGGGGAGGTGATGTGACATGACCCGGTCACCCAGCAGGAGATTAAGAGAGCCAGGAATAGATGGAGGTTTCCTGACTCCTGGTCCCAATGATCTATCTATTGGAGAATGTTAATTCTTTCTTCCATTTGAATACTGTGACCAGCATGCCACATACTGTCTAATGAGGGGATCTGAGTTCTGGAAACACTTCCTTTGATTGCTGGTGCTTCAGGCTAGAAATTCTTGGGTGTTTTAATATAAGTTAAAATACAGCTGGTCTCAGAAATTGAGTAAACTGGTTATTTTGGTGTATCCATTTAAGTTCGAGTCTCGTGTTTGTTTTGCACTGGCTATTTCTAGCTTTCATTTCCTCACTGATTTTTTTTGAACTGTATATTGAATGTTTGGTAAGGTTATTAGCAGTTGGAGTAGGTAGTGTGGGAAGAACTGAAGACTTTGTTATATAAGGTGTTCACCTGTATTTCTGCAGCAGCCATTGGAAGGTCTCTGTTGGAATCGGCAGAATGTGGCTGTGCTACCAGAAGAGCCAACTGCTTGTGCGTTGACTGTCCAGACTTCTTAAATGGTGGCAACAGTCATCACAAAGTCACTTTGGATCATGTTAAGCTGTGGCCATGAGATCCTTTCATTTATGAAGACCTTTGTTTTTCACTTGTGAACTTCTGAGGTTCACTTTGGCATCACTTGGTGCTTAAGCACTGGCTAGGCTGGGAATCTGGTCCCTTTGAGTGTAGGGATTATCAGTTTGGTGCCTGTGATTCTCAGTGCTTGCTTCATAAAATAGCCTCCTAGCCTATTGCAGATGAATATTTAGAGGATAAATAACTTGCAGCAATAGGAGGCATAGAAATACATGAAAACAGCTGGATTCATGCCTGGTCATGACCATGGTTGTACTTCCCCCTTACTATTTGTCACTAGTATTTCTGTGTCAGCTTTCTTTGTGTTGAGCCTATAGGACATTACCTGTTGCATTTTCTCTTTTTACTTGTACATCAGGCAGGGACAAGATCCAACCTGATCTTGCTATGTGATTTTTTAAAAAAGTAGCAGTAATGTAATCTGTGGGCAAATTGCACTTTAATTCGTAATTGTGCTATGAATATGGACTTGGCTTTCAAACGCACTCTGAGTTTAAACTGCAGTTTGACTTTTATTTAGATAAATGCCTTTGAGTTCATAGTGAAATGGATATCTGCTGTAGGCTGGTATTGATTTAAAGGTCTCTTGAGTGTTTTAAAAGACAGCAGGGGCTTACAGGACAGCATATTTTAAAACTAGATGCTTGGTTAGGTTTTACACTCCTGTGTAGCTTCAGGTCTAGATTTGATTAAGAGCCAGCCTGTGCTGTTGATTTGTAGAGCTGTCTTTCATAGCAGGTATTGGCAAAAAATAGAATATTTCAGGCAAGATGCGGAGAGCAGCCTTCAGAGCTGGCTACTCTGAAATGATGAGGAACAGTGTGTGTGAGAACTTGGGGATCATTCCCATGTGCAGGGGAGCACTTTGAGGACTTCCCATAAATGCATTATAGGAAGGCAGGTGATCAATAGCTACATTTTAGCTCAAAATATGTGTTTATTGCTTCCTGCTAACCACACAAAGTTGGTAAGCTCTGTAGTCTTCCAAGTCTTGGTATTTGTAAGGTTGCTGTGCGCCTAGATTCCTCTTTGCATTGTCACAAATGCAGTGGGTTTTAGCATGAGCAATTCAAACAGGAGGTCTCTGTCTGTGCTTCTCTGGCAGCTGTCCCTTTTTGTGTCCCTCAGCTCTTGGGTCACAGCCTGGGTTAAAGTTCAGTAGGTGCCTCAGTGACTTAGGGCCTGTTTACCTGTTTGGGCTCCAGTCCTGCTTGGGTTCTGTGGGCACAAGTTTACAACAAAGACGATGCACAAGTCAGGGAAGATCTTCCTGTTTTCCAGTCAGACTAGCTTGGTGGTTTGAATATGCAGTTGAATATTTGAGGGCTTATCTAAAATCAGGCTATGAATCTTTTGGGTCATGTTCAGAAGTGTGGTAAGAGGGTGTAACCTCCTTGTGGAGGAGACAGGTGGGTTGAATTTTACCCAGGATAATATCCTAGAGCAGGGTGTGGAGCAGGGTAAAATTAAAACAGGTCCCCCTCACAATTTGCTTACAACTTACTGTGGTTGCTTTTCTGCTACCACCCATCAATTTGTCTCCTCCCTCCTTAGATTACATGCTCACAGGAACATGCCAACGCTGCACACATCATGTTAATTAGGCTATTTTTTAATTTCTGCATCATTATTCACTGGGTCTTAATTGATCTGTGCTGTCCCTAGCTGCAGGTTTGACCTGTCATGTGTGGTGTGCTGATTGTACGTGTCTTGGAAGGGAAACTTTTCTGTTGCACCATTTGATGCTACAGCAGAACGTGACAAAGCTCTTGCTTGCGGTTTTTGGAGTCAGTACTTTATTTGCCTTATTTCATCTGTTTGCTGTCCTTAGCAGTCCTCTCAGTATGTTCCTTCCAGAAGCGTGTTGAGCTCTGGCTGTATTTCCAAGCAGGGATGTCCTGTGAGGCAGGTCTGCTCTCCCACCAGGCTGTTTTCAGATAATACAACACAACTTATTTGCTATCCGTCAGTGAAGTGCTATCATATGATCTAGATTTGGGCTGTTGGGTAGTTGGAAAGTGCTGGTTGGGACCAAAGCATGTAGTACTATGTGACTTGCTGAAAGCTGTAATTGCCAACTAAAAAAAAAAAAATCAAATTGATATACTAATAATATAATCATGTTAGAAAATGTAGAATATGTTTTGTTTACATGTAAGTGTACATATCTAAGTGTGTGTATTTAGGTAACACACAGTAGTATATAAAATACTCCATGTGACTATAGCTATAAAATATTTAGCAGAAGGCTTGTTGATTGTTTCAGTTCAGACTTTAATTTGTCAGGAAATATCCTATTCATCTGTGATTAGTTTTGTGGTTGTGAATAACCAATAGAAGAATAAATGTAATTGTGTAATATAAAGACAAATGAAAACCACACCATTGCAAAAGAGGAAAAAGCTTAGGGAGAGCTAGATAACATTTTGATCATGGAGAAGGGCTGCTCTGCCATGTTTAAGTGCTCTTGTTAAAAAAAACCAAATCACCCGCCTTCGTGGTGCAATCCAGCATAATTAAGATGACTGTTTTGCTGAGCACAGTAACTGCAGTGTGCTGATCCCACTGTCTTTTTATTTTTACAGAAACCTGAGCTACAACAAGTTGACAGAGATTGATCCTTCTGCCTTTGCAGGGCTGTCGAACCTGCAGGAAGTGTAAGTATTCTTTCAAAGATTTTAATTGTATTTTGCCAGGGCAGCTTGTGGGCCAGGAGGAAATCGTATATAGTTTCCTAAGACAGTACCTTCCTTCAGCTGACTTGAATGAGTAGATCTGACTTAATGTGGAGGGTGTTTTTTCTCTATATTGTACCCGTGCTGTTTTTTAAACTGATCAATTAGTAGAACACAACATCCCAATTAAAACAGCAGAGCTGTTATTGGAAATCATTGGAGTTTGCCTCCCTTGGTGTTGTGCAATGCTCTGTGGGAGCAGTTCAGCTAACACACCTGAACATACACACAAAGCTCTTGCTGAAAGGAGCACCCTGAAGCAAGGCAGAACAGCCTGGATCATGATACCTGATGCCAACCTAACCCAAATCTCCCAGGAAACAAAGGTGTAGTGTAGTGGATAACAAAGCACTTGTCTGAGAGAGGAGGAGGTGCAGTTATTTGTGCTCCTTTTGGAACCTGAACCAATTCTGTTTGAGAGGCTACAACAGCAGAGCTGTCTTCTGCTTTGGTGGGGGGAGAGGAGCTGGTGAAGGTCTGATTGGCTGTGGTAGATCCTCTTGCTGGTAAAAGAAACCTTGCTGGGGAACCGCAGGCTTTCCTAGCTCCTGATCTGTGTAAATGCTCAGCAGTTGCACTCGCAGAGGAACTGTGCTTGTCGGCTTCTCACAGTGATTCCTGGAGCTGTGATTTTGGATTTTGAAAAATGAAAGTGACTAAAATTGCAAGTGGTGGGTTGAGGTAACGAGCTGGCATTTGAATGGTGAATCACTGGCATACTTGAGGTTTGAGCTTGGTTGGAAGAGCTACTGATGCCTCATGGGAAAGCGAAAAAACATTTCCTTTCAGAAACAATACTGCACTCTGTGTATATTGTGCATTTTTCTCTTGTCCTGTCTGTTTGCATTAAGCATTGCCTCGGACTGATGGAGGGTCCAGGCCCTGTGGCTCTTAAATAGTCAGAGGGGTTTGCTACAGTGGAAGCTCCACCTGACTGATTCCTGCAGGATTGGACCCTGGGGATTAATGTAGCTTCTCTCCCTGGGGCTGATTGCCCCTGGCTCCCCTGCTCACACTAGTAATAGGGACTTGCTAGGGATCATGATGAAGTGAGGAACATGCATTAGGAGTGCCTGCAGTGCTCTGACATCCCTTCATCATGATCAGCCTGGAGTAGTCAGGGAGGGGAGAGAAAGTGCAGCACATCAGCAAAACACTGCCTCTGGGACCTGTTTTCTCAACTTTTCTTTAAACTATGGAAAGCCTTAAATTAGTCTGTGCTTAAAGGAGAGAATTGCAGCCCTGATCCCATGAGACTTCAGAATTATCCTAACATGACTGCAGCTTAGCAATCGCTTTTATTTGTGGAAGTGCCTGAAGGCATGTGACTTGAGGGAGCAGCGTTGGACCGGGAAATGTGTTTGGCTTCTGATTCCTGAGGTAGGGAGCTCCCTTCTGCGAAGTGCTGCATGTGTGGAGAGCAGGACAAGCCCTGAACTGAAGTCAGCTGCTAAAAAAAGGAATCGGGGTTTGGGGAAGGTAAGTGGTACAGCCTGCAAAGTAATGGTTGCAGATAAGAGCTGTTTACTGTGTCAGAAAGGCAGGGTTAGGGAAAAGGGAGAGAGCAGAGGAGTGAGTAGGAGGGAAAGGGAGTAGGCAGAAATGGGAGACTGGAAGGGAGGCAGAGGTCTGGAGTGGAGCCTGGAAGGCAGGCTCTGGAAAGTGTGAGGGAGAAGCTCTATTAAAAGCCCTATCTACCAATCTTGGTTGCTTTTGAATAACAGCTAAACCACAGACCACTGAAATAAACTTCATTTCACAAAGAGAACCACATCTGTGTTGCCAGAGCATCTCCTTTCCGATTTTTTTTTTTTTAAGCACTTTACAAACATTCATGAAATAAGCATCATGCTGTGGCATGTCTTGAGAGCAAGTCAGTGTTTTGCTGTGCACACTGTGCTGGGCAAATCAAGTCACCCTCAGGGAAAGAGATTGCCCCAAATAATAGATGCATTGATAAGACCTGAAACCTCCCATGATGCTTCAAACACTGTGCCTGTGGTTCCTGAGCATTACAAATGAGGCTCACAGCTATGTGTGTCTCTCTGTGTAGGAATAATTAGTGTGATATATTTTGCAAACCTTTTGTTTTCCCTTGATTTTAAGAAAATGTCAGCAAACTGAAAGATAGAAACTTTGTAGCTTATCTTGCATTCTCTGTTTTGCTTTAGTGAGATGGTAATAAATTAATAGCTGTATTTACCCTACACTTTTCCCTTTCTCTGGGTTTAAGCAGTTTGTGGTTTGCTTGGGGGTTTTTAATGAGCTTTTTTCATTAAAAGTTTAAGTCTGTGTGGGATGAAATTTAGCGGCTCAAAGTGATACGAAACCTTATGGTCCCACATGCTTTGAAATAAGTAGCTTTGTGCTGATGGAGGCTCAAGTGGTAGGGGCTGGAGTGGGACATCACTTTCCTTCAGGACACTTTTTTATGCTTTCTCTCATCCCCTTTTGGTGGACTCCTGGGGTCCATTCATTTTCATACCTTGGTTGAAAGGGTGAGGTGGAGGGTGCTGCTGTGGGGTAGAGCTGTGGTCCTCTCTGGGGTTTCCTCTAGTATGGATCATGGGTTCCATGAAAATGATGGTTGCATGGCTCTCAAGTTTTCCAAGCTCATTTGTAACAAAGTAGTAATAACTGTGCTAAAATTCCTCTCCAAACAACTCACCTTTTATTTTCTAAAGTGCCTTTCACTGAAAGCTCTGGAGAACTGTGCTATTTTTGAGCAGGCTCCATTTCAGCTTGACACCAGCCTGGCAACTGGACTGTAAATATTTTATATGTGTGGCCCCCCTCCTCCTCTGCCTTAGCATCCAGAGGCAGCAGGTTTGTGTCGTCAAAGAGGAGGGCTGACGAGGAGAAAGGAGATAAAGTTTAAATTTGTTGAGCCTGGCTGTTCTTTTTTGGGAGTTTTTTTGCTACTTTTTTGTTCCTTTGCTTGTGGAAAGGAGCAGATGAGAGGGAAATCCCAGACAAATACTTGTCTGTCTCCTCTGCATCAGCAACTGGTGCCTGTGAGCCAAGAGAAAATGAGGTGGGAGAACCATTTCTGACTGACTCCTGACCTGACAGGAGGCTGATAGATGAAAATCACACTTATGTCAAAGGAGAGTTTGACTGGTTGTTAGACGCTGGTTGTTGGAGCTGCTTAACCAGAGCTGACCCAGGCTAGCAGAGGGTGGGCCTAATTCTTTCTTTTCCTGTGCCTTTCATAAAGATGCTCAGTTGGATGTTAATGAAAATATAGCACAAGTATAAGCATTTTAATGCTCCTACTAGCTTGCTTTGTACCTCAGCAAGGTCTGGAGCTTTCAATAATATGAGCAACAATGAGCTTTTAGCTGCAAAGTGGAGCTCCTTGCTGAATTGCAATGCATCTGGCTTTTTTTTTCTCCCTTACACTTTAAGGTACAGGTATAATGTCAGAGGCAGAGCTGGGGCTGAGGAAAGCTTTTTATTCCAGCAGTGCCTGGAACTCCTCATGAAATCAAATCTCTTGCCTGCTCTCGGAGGGGTCAGAAGGAAGTTCTGGGATGGATGTATTGCTGCTCTCTCCCACCTGCCAAAAACAGTTTTAAAGGAAATAAATTTTTAAAAGGCTATAATTTAGGACTACCCCAACTCATGCCCACGGCTTAGCACACCTCAGCTGTGCCACGCTCCCCTGCCTGGTGTGGGATGCTCTGCTTCTCACACCTGGATTGCGATCTTTTTGCGACCCCCTAGCAGAAGGGGAACAGTTTAAAGGCAGACAGTGGAGAGACCCAGTGAGGCTCTGCTGTGAGCAAGAGCCCATCTGGTGGCTGGGGGTCCTGGGGAGCTGCCATGTGCTGCCCAGCTTGGCCTGGCAGGGGCTCAGCTGTAATTGCTTCAGCATGTGGCAGTGGGGTGGGGGGAGCAGGCAAGATGGCTGAGAAATTAGGTAATTTTCAAGCAGCCAGACAAGCGACTGTTACAGTAATTAATTGACTAATTCACCATACAAACAAGGGCTCTTTAAAGCAAGGAAGAGCCAGTCACGTGGCAAGGATCTGTTTTCAGTCAGAAAAACACTTCAAACATTCAGCCATTGAAGGGGACATTTTTGTCCCCAGGTTTTCAGAAGCGAGGCCCAGTCTGCAATTGCCATTAGCCTCAGGGGGCTGTGGTGCTCCCTGGCTGGAGCAGGTCACCTGGGTTTGGTGGCACTGTGCCCAATGCCAGTTTTTTGTGTTGCCTGGTGTAGAGGAGGCCTGAGGCCACCATTGTCCCCCACCACGGCTCCCTGCTGGGCCCCCATGCCCTGGCCTGGCATGGAGGGGCAGGTAGGGACTACTGCTTGGGGAGGGAGTTAAAATCATTGTCCTGAAGCAGCAGGACCTGGCAAACAGTCTCCTGTCTCAGGCTTGGCTCCATGATGACTGTGGAAATGCAGACTAGTGGAGGGCTGTGGCACAGTGCCTTCATCAGTGGCACGAACTTCACTTAAGGGAGTGGGTGGAATGGGAGAAAAAGAGCCTTGCTTTTATGAAGAAGGTACTAGGGGACCAGTTATGATGGATTTCATTTATTAAAGGGTTGAGTTGGGAGGATAAATTGAGACCTCCAGATGAACCCTTTGAGATGGAGGCTTCCACCAAAATAGTGTTCCTAGAGAGTCAGGGGGTTGGATGAGGATGTCCCACAGCCATCCTCTGCTCCCACATGCTTGGTTTGTAGCCTGCTTGCTTCAACAATTAATTACTATTTGTTGCAGGCGATTGAACAACAACAAGCTGACGGCCATTCCCTCCCTGGGACCTGCTGCTTCCACCGTCCGCTTCCTCCACCTGTAAGTCATTGCTGCCTCTTTCGGCTTCTGGCTGTTTGGAGGGTAGGTTTAGCTGCTACTGACCAAGAGTTTCTTGTGTGTCGCACCCACTTCTGACTCTTCAGATTTCATTGTCAGGCTTGTTGGCATCTTCATTAAGAAACATCTTCTGGAGTCGTATGGTTTGTATGAGGTTGGGCTTGATTAATGTTGTGCTTATGGTCAGTGGTAACTTAGGTCAGTAAACTCCGCAGGTTAATTGCATGTCGAGTTAAATATTTTTTTTCTCTTATCTACCTTTGGGTTTCAACCATTATGTCATCCTTGTGCTATTAAAGGAGTATATAACTCTACCTTTATTGTTCTTTTTTTCCCCTGGCTCTGTTCTGATAATTTCTTTTTTTTTCTCTTAAAGCCAGAGACTAGTCACAGCTTAATCTTTCATGGAACTCATTCCAGACCTGCTTTTATGGTCTCTTTCAACTTTTTTTTTTTTCTTTTGAGAGGGTGATTGGTGATTTTAAGGCTAGATCTGCAGAAGCTTTGAAGTTTCTAACTTTGGTAGTTTAGGTGCATGCAAAAGTGTTAGATACCTGAGAGCCCGTGCATATCTGCCACCAAGGATCTTGGCTTGAGGATGCTGCTGAAGGGAATAAAGACATCATAATATCAAACCTCTTAGTACCTTAAGAGTGTGGATTTCTAAAATTATTTTTGCATGTATCGGCTTGTAATGCACACTGAGAAGGAATTCTGCTGAGGTATGCATGATACCTCCCAAGTTCCTGGGAAGGGGAAGTGGTGTTATAGCTAATATGGACTCCAGCAAAGTGCTTGAGCAATGGCTTTCAACATGCATGGCCTTGCAGTGTACACCCACAGGCAGGTGTCCATATTTGCTATAGATTTGCTTTTCTGTGTAGGGGAAAATGCTGGTGTCCATAACACCAGGTGATTGGCCTCTTGTGCTCATGAGGCTCCAACTTACACCAAGGCAGCCTAGATCTCTTGACTTGAAGGTACATTCCTATTGCTTAAATCAAGGACAGAACTGGGTGAAATGAACTGGCACTCTTCCTGCTTTTCCATTAGGCAGTGTTAAAATATGCAAAGCAGAACTCCTCCCTTGGTGTCTTAATTCACTTTAGGTATCTTAGCTTCAAATTGGTGTCCATATCTCATTCCTGACATGAAGTGAGTTTTAGCTTTTGTTTGAGATACAGTGCCTTTGATCTTGTTCTTGGGTATAACTTGTTTCTGCAGAGCTTATGAAGAGCCAAAGTGCTCCTCTGCTGTCATCAGTGCTGGATCTAGCAAGTGTCCATGTTAAATGCATAAGTAACCACTTTACCTCTGGGGTGGAGGAGGTGGCTTGTCTCTCAGCAGTTATCAGACCTGTCAGCGTGTCACATGCCATTGGTGTGAAACCAGCTTGTTTGATTTCTGCCTCCT
This sequence comes from Coracias cyanogaster, assembly GCA_033124195.1. Classification (NCBI taxonomy): domain Eukaryota; kingdom Metazoa; phylum Chordata; class Aves; order Coraciiformes; family Coraciidae; genus Coracias; species Coracias cyanogaster. The sequence goes on from JAVSBS010002900.1 coordinate 15,779, forward strand.
GCCGCAGCCTCTCCCTGCTTGCATGGCCCCATGCAAAGTCTGGGTGTGTGATCTGGGGGCTGCTGGCTGCAGAGCAGTGTGGTAACTCCCCATGAGCAGGGTCCCTTGTTCAAAGCACGATCTCATGACATGAGAGGCCATCTGCGTACCACTTGAACTGAGCTTACCAGGCTGTTGCATAACCCAATGTGTTATACGCTGGGATTAAAAAAAACTCCAGAAATCTGATTTATGGTAGGAAAGCTTGCATGCAATTTACCATCCAGGATATCGTTTTAGGCCCCCCAAAGGCTTTTCTTTCTCACAAAGTCTATAAATGATCTGAGTTTCACAAGCCACTGTTGTTATTTTTGCTATTAATTTAGCAGTTGGCAGAGGACCAAATTGCTAGAGCTTCGGTTTTGTGTGTGGTTTTTTTTTAATTCCTGAAATGAAATAAGCAGTTTGGAAAAGAGGAATAGTGCCTGGTAGAAGGCAGTAGATTTACAGCTCCTCTGAAATTTCAGAGTGGTGCAGAAGGAAGGGGAAGGTACAAAGCCAAATGATAAAAGGACGGTATTCTAAACAGACCTGCTTAGTATCACTTTCCAGAAATCTGTATTGCTTTCCTCAGCTGCTACACATAAATAACTCTGATAGTGGGATTTGTAATGCTGCTGTCATACCTCTGCAAGAAGGATCTCTTTGTTTGGCTTGCTTCAGAGAATGTCACTTTTTCCCCTCCCCCTGCATTTCCTTTTAATTTTTATCAGAGGTAAAAATAATCTGAAAGATGTTTTAAAGTACCTTCTTTAATCGATGCTGCTAACTCACATTGGAATGATTTGCTGAGGAAGTGAAGCTTTCTCCATCCTTGGGAGTCTTTAAATCAATTGGATGGCCTCCTAAAAGATGGCCCTTTAGTTCAACTCTAGGTTAATGAGCTTGATATGCAAATTGTTGGGTAAAGTTCTTTGGCCTTGTGTGATGTAAGGAATTGGATTATATGGTTATACTGGTTTCTTCTGGCCTTCAAATCTGCAAAATAGCAAATGGGGAGGCTGCCAAGCCAAACCCAGGGTGAAGACTCATAATGAAGACTGTGTACAGACAAACTGGTTTATGTTTAAGTATATAGTGTTACAGTGTATTCTTGCTGCTGAAGAAAAATAAATACATTTCCTTTTTTTCCCCCAGTGTTTAGAAATGTGTGAAGTGTGTTTACCTCACAAACCTCTGAAGTAGTTTTTGTATATTGCATGTGGTTAAGTATTTCCAAAGGGCTGCAAACGCATTATAAAAGCAAGGGTTGTATATTTGTCAGTCAAAACAGCCCTTTTGAATGTGCTGCTTCATTTCCCGCTCTTCCCAAACTGCAGAAGAGACTTCTTCTCTTTTGGTGCTCAGCAAAGAAATCTACCATACTGTCAAACTCAAGTTTTCCATAAAGGTTTTTATGAGCTTGATCACTTTGCTTTTGCTGTTTTGGGGTTTCCCGTACATGTCTCCACCACCCAAAACCTGCTTGACCCCACATGTGTGTAGACCATGGGCCAGTTACATGTAAGCATGTGGGAATCTCTTGGAGGGAGAATTCTCAAGGCTTTCTGCAAATCTTTGGATGTTTCAGGCTGCAGATGGATGCAGACATAAGTATCGAACTTGTGATGCCCTAATATACCACCATGAAGTTTAGTGCAGTTTAATTATTCCTTGAAGAGTCAGTTGTTTGCCTTGTGCATTGAAAATACTGCCAAAGTCGTTCATCTCAACAAGAGCAAACATAAGGGACTTGATAAGGCTTTTAATAGAACAGAAGGGAAAAATAATCTATGTAGGGGTTACCAAATAAAGACAGACATTAAATGCAAACATCTGTTAATGCAAACAAAAGCCAGGAAATTCATCTGGGAGGGGGAGAGACTGAATCTGGATTCATTCCGAAATTACATCGGAGCAGTTGAGAGGAGAATCTTGCCTGAAATTCCCACAGCATTTGTAATTTAGCTACAGTTCCTAGACTTGGACATTGGGGAGTTGATGGCAGGATGTTTTCACTGACATGCTCTTGGCTGAGAATTTCCTTTTGCAGTGTTCTGCTGCAACTTGTGTGTTAACTCTGTAGGCTCTTGAAGACTGTTACCTGATTTGGTGGGGAAGGGAAGGATGGAAGAAACCATTTAATTGCAGCAGAAATGAGTCTGTCTACATTCAACTTCCTCACAAACTTGCCTGGAGAGTCTTGTAGCCTTGCTAGCATGCCAGGTAAGAGGAGGACCTGATCTGCAATCAGCTCTGCATTGTTGTTTCTAGGCTTTCCCACAAACCCTGTGCAGGCACAAGCTCAGCCCTTACTCTGGGACCTGTCTGCCACTGCATCATCTACCTGCATGTGGGTAAATGCATCCTGGAAGGCTTATGGGATGATGGAGGTGGATCCTTGTCCTCTGTCCTGGCTCCAAGGTGGCCAGCCTGATTGTCAGCATCCAGTGATGCAGACACACTAGTGCAGGCTGTTACACAGCTGTAGAGCTCAGCAAAGAGCCTGCTAACCAGACCTCTGCAGCAAGAGTGGTAACAGCACGCTCTGTGCCACTTCCTTAGCTGGCTAGGAATTAAGGAAATTAACAGATTAAACACTTTTAACTTTTGTTTCTGTCACTGGAAGTCTGAGCCCCCAACCATTTGGGAACAAAGGTGATAGTGACCCACACCAGGCAACGGTATGTTAGCAACAGTCAGAGCTGTTTGAGAGATGCTTTGGGTCCATGATCTTGCTCTGAGTAAGCACAGATAACAAGGAAGTCAGAATAGGGATTTTTCAGAGCAAGAGAGTGTGAAACAGGATTAGCTGATTCACAGAGGATGCAGTGACACTGCAGTGTATTTACTGGGGCAAGTGAAATCAATAGGACTGTGCTGCTGCCAAACTGAGCATAAAAGTCTCTTGAAGAAAATCAATCTTTACAGACTCATTAATGAAAAGATCAATTCACATTAAACTGTAATTAAACAGAGAGGGCTAATAGGAGAAGGGCAAGTGATCTACCGTGCCACAGGCAAAATATATTGTGTAAAATTTAAAAATTAAGTACATGGAGAACGGGAAACTGGGAGTGGCAGGGAACATGCTAGGTCTGCCTTGAAATGACTGGTGACCTCAAATACTGACTAGGGCAGGGTGATCCTCAGGAAAAGGAGGGTGCTTTTTGATATTCCATCCAGATCTTGGAGTAAGGTCAAAGACTGGCCAGTAACTTCTGTACCAGGAGTGAAGTTCCCATTTGAATTACATGGTTCCTTGCAGAACTTTTCCTCTTGAGTGTTGGGGATTTAATTATAATTCTGGTTGAATTAGTCGCATTGTTACTAATGTGACCCTGGTTTCTTGGATGACTTTGTCTTTAATTTTGTCTAATTAGACCTTTGTACTGAATCACAGATTCATGAAATCTTAGAATGGTTTGAGCTGGACAGGACCTCAAAGATCACCTAGTTCCAACCCCCTGCCATGGCAGGGACACCTCCCACTAGACCAGGTTGCTCAAGGCCCTGTCCAACCTGGATTAGTCAACTGGTCTTGGAGATCCCTAATGTGGCAGAATCAGGATCATAATATTGATCTGCCTGGAGCTGTTGCCTCCTGCTTTCATAGCAAAGGCTTGGAAAAGCAACTGTTATTTTAGTGCTGTTCGCACTACTTGACTAGTCTTGTCAAGTGGGGTTTGCAGAGCTTCTTTCTAAAGACCCACGTGGTCCTGTAGATTCGAGCTGATGTTTTGCTTTCACTGAAGCCAAATGTGTCTTGCTGTGTTAGCCGAAACAATGCTAGCAGTCACTGTACTCTGCTGATCCAAGTGCAGTGCGATCTAGCAAATACACCTTTGTTTCCACAAGCTTTTCACAGAAGCTGAGGCACTTATGTTGTGGTGTGTGACTCCAGTTTCTTTGCTTTTCAAGTTAAGATGGTGAAGACTTGGCTGAGTATTAGGAGAACTGCAGCTTCAGTTCCTGCCTGGGGCAGCTTCTCTGGGTGATCCTCAAAACTGCTGCATCTGTGCTATTTCTAGAGCACAGCTCAAGCCTCAGCTGGTCTCTACATGAGATGTGAGCTCACTTCATGTTCCTGACTAGGCCAGAGTATAAACTTCTGTGTAGGTGGTGTTGATAGTTGGGAAGTTTGGGCTTAAATGAAGAATTGGGGTTTGAGCTAATATAGTATAGATCTAGGCTTGGAGGCCATTTGTGGCCTGGGATCCTGCTGTGCTAATTGCTGTACAAACACAACAATTGCCTTGACCCCCAAGAGACTCAGTCTGCAAGTCATCTTTCCTGGAGTTAAAGAAGGATGATCTAACAATTAGAAATAAGGAGAATAATCTGTTAATTCCATCTGGGTCACAGCAAGTGGTTTTGTACTCATAAGCACAAAATGCAGATGACTCAGATGCAGCCGTGCGCAGGGTCCAGTTGAAGTCAGCAGGCTCTGCTGGTGTGCAGGACGTGTCTTGGGCAGCTCAGGAAACCACGCAGCTTGCCATGCTGTGTAATTACTTGCAGAAAGAAAACCTTCTCTGGTAAGTAAGGCAAAGTGGTATGTGCAGGTGTGCATCCATCACTGGGAGCAGATCCATCCTCAGGCCCTGCTTGCATCAGTTCTTGTGTGGTATAATATCTACAGGGACCAATTCTCCAGTGTTTACTCAGGCAGTTCCCCTTAGAGGCTGGAGAGTTGCTAAGAGTTTGGTCCACACTACAGGGTACACTAGTCAGCTTCTATTTTTAAATGTGTATATATGATGTGGAAAGGTGAATAGAAAGAATGCTGGCCGTCGGGCTGTTCAGTATGCAAGCAATGTACAGGCATAAGATACTCTGAAACCCACCTCTCCTGTTTGTTTTTCTCAGAATTCATAGTAAGGCTCTGGTGTGTAAGTCTGCTGGTTTTTTGAGGCCAAAGACTGCCAAGAGCCTTTCCCAGTGGAGGAAATTCTCATTAATCATGTGCTCCCAAACACCAGAAGAGATGCTGTTTTGACTTCTCTTTGGAGCTGTTGGAACTGTTCTAATCATTTGCGTGTCCTCTTTGAGCTTTCAGACATAATGTGAGCGCATGGAAATGGCAAAGGATCTGAGGCTATTCCAGGGAAATGAGTAATCATTTCTTTTAGAAAAGCAAGAGCAGTAAAGCACATAGTCCTCAGACTCAACAAAAGAACATCAGCAATCTAGGCACATACAGAGTAGTGTAAAAACTGGCCAGAGGAAAAAGATAGTGAACGTTAGTGGCAGCTCATGGAATACCAGTTACCTCTTAAGGCTACTTTATTATGTATTTGCTAGTGAGGATAACATTTTTGTGCAGCTGTGGCAGCTTCAAGTAGAGCATTGCTTAGAGCTGGGTTATGTCTGCTCTGATATGTGCTACATAGCAGGCTATGCTGGGTTAATATTTGTTCTGGAGGAAGGAGAGGACACAAGTGGTCTTGTGGGTCAAAGCACAAGATTAGGAGTTGGAATACTGGAATAGTGTCTTTTTTGTGTGTCCTCCACATTCATTACACCCCAAAACCAAGTAAGTTCCTTTTTGGGTAGGCCTGGTTCTTCAGAGCTGAAGAGCAAATATTGATTGCCCTGGTGCAATGGAACTCATGAATGTAAAGCATCTTCTGGTGCGTTGTCCAAGGGCAGGTGCATGTCATGTACAATGTGCAAGATGGTTTCCAAGTTCTGTCTCTCTGCAGATCAAGCCTAGATTAGTTGTTAGGGTCATTTGTGACCATGATATTTTGTTAAGGTCAATATGAAAAATATTTGAGCCTTAGAATAGCCCAAACTTGCTGCTATTAATATCTGTAGTAGATTGACTGTCGTTTAATGGCATATGGCAAATAAAGCACATGTCTACAAGAGCAATTCCTTTGTTAGTCTTTACAGGCTGAGCAGATTTTAAACATAACTCACTTGCTGAGTTGAAATTTTTTTTTAGCATGTGGGAGTTTCCTCACTAAAAACTGCTAGTAATGGCAATTTAGTTTGCTCAGGGGTGAGTAAAAGCAGAGTTGCAGCTGCAGTAAAAGCAAGTTAAATTATTTCTGGGTAGGATTCTTTCTCTGTTTTTCTCTCTGAAAGCTTGACTGATTCAGTTTTGTAACAACTGCACAAAATTAGTTAGTTCTGTGTTAGTTTCTGTGCTTTCCTCCCTGCTGAGATTGCCCAGTTACTACTCACTATCAGTCATCAGTTTATCCTGGTTATTAGTCTAGTGATGCTTGCTCAGAGCATCAAATAGATGCCTTGTGAGGAGCAAGATCAGCATGGGGATACAATTATTTTAATTTTTTTTTAAAGCATGGTGCCATAAAGCACTTTCCAAATCTCTCCATGTTCTTTACCTTCTACCTGTCCTGAAAGGCTTGAGAACAGGCAGTGTCTTAGTTGTCCTACATATAACAAGGCTAAAACTGTTTCAGCAGAGGTGTTAAAAAATGAATCTTGCCCATGTGTTCAAAGCCCAGGGAGTAAAATATCAGTTTTGCTATTTACCTTGTCTTCCGTATGATCCCTAGCACTTCCATCATTGCTTCCACTGGCATCATTAGGAACAGTGTGTAATTCAGGGTAAAGAAACACTAGTGTAAACAGTGCTCACTAAAATGTGATCCTGCCATGTCTAGATTGGAAAAGATTAGCAAAAAAATCCAGAATAGTAATTTTTAACTGAATAGAAGCTGGCCATATGCTGGGTTTCCTGTTACTTCTAACCCATGTTAAATTCCCTGGTTAATTGCAGAGATGAGCAAGGGAGATCACATCAAAAGTTAGGATCTTACTCTTGCAAAAACAGTCCTGCTTGGGGGCATGGGGGTGGAAAATCTGATTGCTGCTTAAAGTAGATGAGAAAGCGATCAGTCATATCTTTAGACGAAGCAACACTTAAGAGGCCACCCTCCTGTCCAAATGTGTGCATAACTCGTGCTTGTTAACAGGAATTCCACGTGAATATTGATTGGCAATAAGTGGTTGGTGAATACATGTTCTGCCTGTCAAACCATTTAATGTTCAATTGCACATCAGGGAAAATAGCAAAGGCAGCTGGAAAATGAAACAGGAGTGAAAAGACAACTGTATTAGTGGTCAGATCTGAGCAAGTTGAGGAGAGGGGAAGAATTAAGAGTTGATGGCAAAAAAAAAATCTAGAAAGGGCTCATTGTTTTTAGACTTAAAACACGTTCTGTCCAGTCCATATGCCACAGATCACACGCTGTGTGGAAGCAGTTCCTGAGCAGAGATGTGATTAGCATCAACAACCAGGGAAAGGAGTTGGACTTGCCGTAATTTTTCAGGTGCCCTGGAAAAGAAACAGCTTTTGGTGGTCTTAATGAAGCCTTTTTTCCCCCTCCAGATTGTGTTCCTGAGACAGCTGTCCTCTCTTTCAAAATAAGAGGAACAGAAGATGTAAACGGTCTTATAAAAGAAGCTTGAAGAACTTGTTGGCTAAGTGGTGGTAAATGCTTACCACTGATTTTCCAAGGTCTGCTCTAGGGAAGCTTGAACACCAGCCTGTTGTAGCACAATAGCAGTTCTACTTCAGAGCTCAGATGTTCTATTCCCTGGATCTTTTGACACCTTGTTCTGCTGTGTCCTTAAGTATCCTTCCTATTTGTCATGCTTATAACAGAGTCACTAGATTTGTTAAGAGCGATTTTCTTTACTGACTTGACTGTTGCTTTTCCACACAGGAGCTATTCCTTCTTGCAGGCTGAACAGTCTCAGCCAAGCAGAGCTCACAGTGGAGTCTGCCCAGGGGCTATCCCTTCTCTGGCGACCTTGCTGACAAGATAGATAAGCCGTTTCAACAGAGCACAAGCGTGTGTCACATTGGAACAGACTAATCACCCAACCTATCTACATCTCTAAGGTGTTAACAGGAGTGAGTTTGACTGGCCAGTCGAAAATGCATTTTCTAACTGCTGCCTTGTTCAGGGGGAAAGCTTTGTAGCAATTTATGCTGCAAGTTCTGTAAGACTTTGAGACTTTGGTCTGGAGAGCAGATGTATTCAAGTGTGATGTCCTTTATTTACCTGCTTTGGTGTCATCATCACAGAGCTCTTGTGTAGTTAAATCCACCTGTTTTCATTGTGCTCCTGTCAAAGGTGGGAAAAGCCCTTGTGTCACATCCTGCCTTTCAGGCACAAGCAGCGCATGCTATCAAGAAGTCTGCTTGCAATTACAGTTTGGATTAATGTTGCAGCATCTTGGGTAGAGTCATTACATTTGGTTTGCACTTAAATTACTTCTCCGCTTGTGTATTTTCCCCTCCTTGCTCCTGCGGAGAGACAAAAAGCAAAACAAAGCCACCCACAAAACATGAGGCTGTGGTGGCTCTTCTTTACTTTGATCATTTATTACACAAAGGGAAACTAAAATCAGCATCGGGATTTAAGGATAAAAGTGCCTATGTGTCCTGTGAGCCTGGAACCTATTGGCTTTCAGATGAAAATGCTGTCCTTGTTGATTAGAAGCACAAAACTTGGCTGTGATGGAAATGAAAAGAGGCTACTGTCTCTACTTGGGCATGGGACAGCATGGCTGCCCCAGCCTCTGCTCTGGGCATCTGGGCTGGATCTGATTCTTAGTGCCTGTTCTACCTCATCACAAACTTGATTCATCTTTGAGGCCAGTGATAAGGATGAGTGGGGGTTAGGCAACAGCCCTGACAAGGAGCGGCTCCTTGTGTTGGGGGCTGTGGAGAGCATCAGAGCAGCAAACCAGCGGGGATGAAGCTGGGCTCTTTCTTAAGTTCAAGGATGGGCTTATGCATTTGATTTGTGATGGAAAATTGGGTTTGGCTGGCATGTATTGGCAGCAGAGGAAAGCCCTCAAGATAAATCCAGTGGCAGAGCAAGAGAGTAGCAGACCGAAGACATAAGGTAATAGAATACAGAAACACTGACCTGTAATCTGCCACCAACTGAATGACCCCTTTCAAATACAGATGCAGCTCTGCTGAGCCCCACAACTCCATGTGGACAACTGGTGGAGTCATGTGGTTTCCTACATTCTTGTATGAAAAATGCCTTACCTTCTATGACTCTCTTTCTTCTGTTCTCATATGACAATTCTCCTCTTCACCAGAGTTCAGCCCTCAGCAGGGCCTCCCCTTTCCTTTGCAGCCTTTCTTAGTGCTTGTTCCAGATGGAGATCAGGGACTATGAGAAGATGAAGTAACAAGAGCAGCAGTTTAGACTAAACTGGAGGAGAAGGGGGTAAAAGATTAGCACAGCTATGACTGTTCACAAACTGGCTGTTTCAAAATCAGCATTGATTATGCTCAGTCACCTAGAGGTCCTCTCCCTCCCTTGTACCAGACAACTGGCCAAACTGCATTACAGGTTGGGCAGCCCCTGCTGAAGATCCATGGCCCCAACCCTAGCAGGTTCAACATCCCATTGAGCGATGCACACAGTGACTCTAAAGGTGGAGCTGCACACAGGAAAATGAGGCTGCGCTCTTTAATAAAAGTTCAGGAAAGCTCCTTACAGAGAAGCTTTGACAGACAATGAAGGATGCTTTGCACAGCCTCTTTAATGGATCTGCACCCTTTGCGAATACATAATTTTAAAAGCCTCTGTGGACTACAATCTTCATGAAACATCTGGTGTAACCAGAAGAGAGCAGAAACTCTGGTCCTCTTGGAACCACCCTGTTGCAAACGGGGGGGGACTGTGCCCATAACAGACTGTCTTGTCATCAGGAATCTTAATTTGCTTTGATGTCATAACAGGTTGTGTAATCTGCTGGAGAGATAAGACAGCCTCTGTTTTAAAGATGACTAACTTCAACTCCTGCCTGTCCCACACATTCTGCTATGCTAATGGAGTTGAATGCTGAAGGTTAGGAAGTTGCGTATTGCAAAAAATACCCAAAATCATATGGGGGCAAGTTAAGTCTAGTGAGAGTAAATGCAGATCAAAGTGATGGAGAGAGATTTAACAGTTATATCACTTACTTCTGTGGGTCTAGCACACAGCATAAGGTCATCTGACAAGTCAGAAAGTTGGCATAAACGTTGCTAGAGCAGAAATATCCTAAGAGAGTATGTATCTCACTGGATGAGGTGGTTTTGGTTACGGTATAAAAGAAGACTGCCTCATGCAGTTCATAGTGAACCCAAAAGAAGCCCTTAATAAATGATGTTTGTCAAATGTAGGCCCTTGCCGATGTCCAGCTGATATGAAAGTCAGATTCTAAAGCATATGTGTGATCTCTGTCTAACTCTTACCCATGTGGCTGCTTTATGAAAGACCTGTGAGAGCATTCCTTGCAGGCGGATGACATCTGCCCCTGGTCAGATACTCAGGGCCCAAAGATGCTGAGGCCACACTTGGACTGCACCAGGGTCAGTGGTTGCAGCTCATCAGCATGAGACAGATGAGTTTGGTCCTGTGGGTGGCCCTAGAGTAGCCCTTAATAGATAGTGAAAACATAGGCCTTGAGTCACGCTGGTCTCATATGAATAGTCCTGTTGACTACAGTGGAACTATTTGCGTGAGTAATAGTTTACTTGTGGGAATGAGGAGTTCATAACATAGCCCTTTGCAGTATCACTGGCTTGACTTGCAGGTGTCTGCTGTTCCCAGGTCCAAAGGAATGGATTAGCAAACCTCATCTCCCAGACTGCTTTCTGACTTGAAACATCCATGACCTGGAACAGAGATGCAGTCACTTCACCATGAAAGATTGCATTTTTTCCACTCCTTTCTCTTTCAAATTAAAAAAAAATCCTGTAGGTTTTTTTTAGTGCCTGCATGTAGCTGTGGGTAGTTTGCTTCATGCTTGTCCATCCTAAACTACCAACACAGGGTGAGAACATAACCTGGTCAATGAAAGTCCCCTGGAATATGTCTGTTTTGAAGCTGATGCACAGCAGATAGAGAAATGTCTTTAGACTTTCTGCCATAGTTTGATATAGTTCTAATAGCTCTGTCAGCCTGTTCTCACTTTACACTTGTATATGATGGTTTTAAGTGAAAAACAGTGTAAAATGGTCTCAGATTTTGTTCACTGCCTCTTTGAAAGTCCTTGTTCTGAAGTGGTGCTAGGGAGAGGGAAGATCCTGATGTACAGCCTCAGGCAGATCATGTAAATCTTTGTGAGAAAGCTAGGATATCTGTAAAAATCGTGCAAGGGGTTTTTTGGTGATACAGGGGGTGGTTTTTTGTGGGGATTTCTTTTGTGGCTGACCCTAAAATGTGGTGGCTGTTTGGCCTGCCCCTGGTCTGCTCATATTGTGCATGCAGCCGGCACCTGAACAAACAGAGCTGTATCTGCAGCAGCCTGGGAATCTGCCAGGATTCCTCAGGGAAGGAGTGATTCAGAGCATCTGAGAAAAGTGGGGGCTGCTCCCATGCATCCTTGTTTCCTGCCCAGACCATAACCCTTGCAGCCTTACTCTGAAATGGCAGTGGGGCTGTTCCATGAGCAGATACAGCATATGTTGTGTTGGATAAAAACATCCATTCTTGTAATGGTACAAAATCTTGAGCCTCATGGGTTATCCTGGCAAGGCTGCCATGACAGTGCAAAGTGTCAGAGGGCTAGTGGGGCTTTCCCGGAGCAGTTGGGGAAGCAGGGCGGGGGCATAGGCACTTTGGGTAGTTCTGTCCTTCAGGGAAAGTCTCATGCAAAGATCTAAAGGATGGTGAGCCACAAACTTCTAGCATGTCACCTGCATGTTTACTTCATCTTCTGCTGCAGAGATAGCATCACTACTCTAATGCAGATCTTTCATGGTTTACAGTAGAGAATTTTTCTGGAATAAAAGTCTTTGGAAGCAAAAAAAAAAAAAAGTGTACAAGTGTTAAAATCCTGTAAGAAGTTCTGCACTGATAAACTGTTCAAACTTTGGCTCAAAGCTGATGTCAAAGATCCCAGTGACATTCTCATCTTTCCTTCTTTCCATACATTAATAACAATCACTTGAGACAGATCTTCAATTATTATTTGTAATAAGGGGACCAGACAAACAGAAACATTTCTGTTGCTGCTGTTGTAAACACAAACACATCTTCCAGATTATCAGTTCCCCTTCATCCTTGTCAGAACAGTTGCTGAGGCATTGCATTCTACTCAGAAACTATGATTTTATTTATTTTTAATCTTTGGGGGGGTGTGTAGTGAGCAATGGTCTAAAATCAGATGGGAGGTCATCTGAGGTGAGAGTTTAGGAACCCATGTCTTGAGTCCTCTTTAGCATTTGTAGGAGAATGAATATTAGCTCTCTGTCTTCTGTGAATTGAGAAGGAGGAAGAGGAGGGCAGGTGTTCCAGGCATTGGTTAGTCACAGTGGATGTGATGCATCTCCTGTTAGAGTGCCTTTGATCTCCCTCTCTTCACAGGCCTGTCTCTGACACCAAACCTTGCCTATCCTTCAGTAGCAAACCCTGTAACTTTTTGGCTCCAGCATTTAGTTTCTTCAGTACTTTCCTAGTATGGAAATATTAACCAAACCCTAAACTTTTTAATCTCTCTTTCTAGTCTTGTGATCTCCCTCATATGCTAATGTGCTGGCATATTAATAGAACCCTACCCGAGGTGTGGAGCCGCTCTTTTGAAGCTCGATTTTATTTTTGATGCCTGTAACAGGTGTTGGTTTAATAGGTTTGCTGTATTACAGCTTGCTTTTCTTTTTTTCTGGTGAGCCCAGCCAGCTCTGTAAACTGACACTACATGAAGGCCAAGCATGTGACTTCTCCCCGCCTTTAGCCTCACTTCACACCAAACATTTGCACTGCAGACTCCCAGCAGCCAAGGCAGCCTTGGTTCCAGCTTTGTCTAAACCATGAGGTTTTGTGCTGATTGTGTTTAAATCGGTCCAACCAAAGCCCCTCGTACATTGCCATCTGAGGGTCTGCTTGCTTTGATTTTCCACTGTCAGCTTTCTAATGGGCAGCTGCTGAGGGGAAGTGAATGTGGCTCCACAGCAAAGGATTGGGTTTGCGCTGCTCTCTGCATTGATTTCGCACAAGTAGTTGGAAGCCACAGTCTAAATTAAACTGATTAGTGTTCTCCAAAGGACAGGCTTGCTGCGAAGAGCAAGGTGAATTCTTCTCCTATTAGGTCTAGTGGAAAATGTTTTACAGACTGTTTATCAAATAAATATTCACAAAGAGGCTTCGAAGGAGGAAACCCACCGGGATTAAAGTGTAACTTTACCTCTAAAATACAAGCTGAGATTCCTGGAAATGCTGCAAGCTTTTGACTTTGTGCCACCTGTTGTTTTCCTGCCACCCCCTTCGGCTCCCTCCTGACTTAGAGCAAACCCAAACACGCTTCGGCTTCGCTGGAACGTTTTGCTTGTTTTTCTGTCTTGCAGCAGCCCTGAGGAGCGCAGAACGCTTCCTGACGTGCTCCTCGTGGGCTTGGTTCAGCAAAGAGCTGGCTGAGGTTAATCTAAATCTCCCGGAATTCTAAGGGGTCTATTAAAGAGCGGTGCAAAGTGCAAGGGCTAAGAGGCTGTGCTACATTGGGGTGTGAACCAGGGTGCAGGTGGGTTAAGCACTGGTGGCTGAGAGCAGCTCCCCTCAGCTCTCCTGGTGTAGCTGTAGCTGGTGTTGACCTAAGGGCGAAGCCGTTGCTGAACAAGTGCCATATGTACGTAGCTCAGGGTGTGAAAGCAATCCACTGCTGCCTTGGAGTTACCCTAGTCTGGCACTAGGATGTTACAGTTTCAGATCTGTGTTAGCTGCAAATGGGGTGTCTCTGGGAACGAGGCTGGGTATGAACTGGGAAGTTCAACTGTTTTAGCCAGATCCTCCCATATTCATGAGTAAACCCAAACGGACTTGGATGGTCTCCTCAGTTTCTATGATTTCGTCTTCACTTGACCTGCTTTCATTCCAAGTTCTCAGTCCTCAGTGAAGGCAGTCCTGCATTGTTGTAGTCCAGTATTGTGTTCCCATATACATAGGTAAAGCAGAGTTAGAGAGGGGTTAAGAAACTTGCCCAAGGCAGATGAGTCAGTGCCAGAGCTGGGAATAGAAACTAAGAGACTTGGCTCCTGCTCAGAGCTCTAATTGCACAATCTCACGCTGAAGCCGTGTCATCGTATACTCTTGAGGTAACACTGGCTGAAGTGAGACAGGGAAAGCTGTTTCCAGGCTGTGATACCTAAGGAGTGGGGAGAGGAAAAGACACCTGGAGGCAAACTGGTTGTGGAAGCACTGATAATTTGTGCTTTAAAGCCAGGTTTTGGCAATTGGTACTAAAATGTGATCTGTCCACCTTTGAAGCCAATGAAGTGTAAACTAAGGAGCTAGTTGGGAAAAATCCAGCCCATTTCCAGTCACTGCTAAAGGGGAGTGGTAAAGTTATAACGTCACTGGGCTTTTTTCTGCAAAACACCCTTGTGATGAGATTGGGAACAAAGGCAGACAGGCTGAAAGGATCCACGTAATAACAGGAAGGGTTAAATGGCACTTCAGCTCTTACTGAAAGAATGAAAAATAAAATGTAATCGGGCTAGTAAAAGGTTTGGACGATGTTGCATTTATATCGCATGCTGTGTATAGGTCGAGTCAGCTGGGCTGGCTTTGTTTGAAGTGCAGAGCTTTGAGAGGGTACAGTGCTTCACAGCAAACTGTCTGACATTCCCCAGCTGGGACTGGCTGGGGATGATGTTTGGAGCTGAGAATTACATTTGGAGTCAGCCCGTGTTTGAAGGAGGCAGAGAGAGGCAGAGAAAGGAGCCTGTTTTAGTTAACGCATCCATCTCAGCTGCCACCCGTAGCACATGAAAAGCAAGAGGCAAACAGACAGAAGTCACCTGGAAACTGCGAACATGGCTCAAACAAAATAGTTCTTTCCTGTCCTTTTCTTCCTTTCTTAAAAGTCTGTCTTCTGAGGCAGGCTGGGAGATCTGGCAGGCAGGCAGATTGGATATATGTTGAGCAACTAAAGCACAGAAATATTAATACTCCAAAAAAATAACATTGGCTTCTGAAGAGCACTTTGTGTCCAAACTCAATCTGTGATTTCCAGTCCCTTGCAGATTTAGCTGCCCTGCATAGGGATTGTCAGGTAATTTATAGATTCTCCGCCTTCATTTGTACAAGCCTTCATTTCCTGTTAATTTACGGCCAGATTCATCTCAACCATCACAGCCTAGATGAGATCAGAGTTGAACTCACAGCCCCTGCTTCAGGAGAGCTCCAGAAAACATGCTTGGGGTTTGTTTTCACTTATGTCTGTGTTGAGGTTCTTTTCTGAATCAGGGTCACACGTGCGTTTAATGAACTCTTTTCTTTTGAGGAGGAATAAGGATTGAAATTTTTGTACTTGCTGACTCTACTAAATGAGTTCATTGCAAAAGAAACTAGTCCTTGGGGAAGAGCAACCCTCCTCGCCAATGTGTTCAATTTATGGAGGTCACAAAATTCGGGGTATTGTGAAGTGAATTCCATGTATTTTAGTTTCATTATAGTATAAATTCACTGGACCTCTGGTCCACTATGTGCGTGGATGTGAAAGTTCAGTCTTTATTTGTAGCTGTAAGTGAATATTGGTCATCTGGGTAGTAGCCGTATCATTGCCTTTTATACAGTTTGTGGTTGTAGAGGCCTGTGTGCCTGTAACTCAAGGAATAACCAGTTTGGGGACAAAAGTCATGACTTTGATTTTCCGGACACTTTTTGCATTGTGTTAGCACACTGCTACAGTGGTGTAAAATTTGTCCTTAATGTTTTGTGAGCCTGCACTGACTTAATTAAGTAGCATTTAAACTTTTTAGTCAAAGTAGCATTTCTGCACGTTTTTTCCCAGTGTAAGCGAGGATCATGTGCTGCCTGGTTAAAGGGTGAGTCTCCAGAAAGCAGATAGTTCTGGGGATGCAGTTTCTACCCTCTTCCTTTTACAGATGACAGCAAATGTGGTGGTGAAACAATCTGGTTATAAAAACAGGGAGTGTAACAGATCACAGTGCGGGAAGTGTGTCTCTTGCCATGTGCTGTTGGTATTTTCTTTTGAGAGGAGAGGTTTTCTTTGAACGGGGCTTGTCTGAACCCCTGGGAATGCCTGAAATGGGCATGAGGCTGGAGAAGACGGGTTCCTGGACGCTCATCAGCTTCAGTGCCTGGAAGGCTCATCCATCAGCTTTGTGTTTCAAAGAGATGATGCTTTGTTGGGAGAGCTGGAACATCCTCGTTTGCATTCAAGAGTGCTTTCACTGGCTGCCGTCTCCTCTTCTGGTTACTCAGTGGGGAGCTGCCAGATTAAGGCACAGTACTTCTCTGAGCTCTCTGTACTATCTCTTATTATTCAGCAAGTTCTCAAGTATCTGGTGAGCGTCTCTGTTTGGAGTGCCTCACTTACAGCCCTGCCAGTAATACCAGTGACTGGTCTAAATTCACATCAGGCATGTGCTCTACTTGTTGTGACTAATGCACAGTGTATTTTTTTAATTGATTACGGTTCTCTCTACTGATCCAGGCCAGAAAGGAGTCAGAGGAAAGGACTCAGGGGATTTTTAATTAGACCTTCTGGAGTACAGATGAGGTCTTAGAGGTATTTAACTGTTTGATGGCTTCAGAAACCCTGAGGACAGCTTTTAGTATATTATCTAAAGAAAAACATTAGATTGAATCCTTCAGGCTGGTTCTGGTAAGGCAACAAACACAGGTGGTGGTTCTAGGGTCTGACCCTGCAGTTGGTGCTTGGGCAGAGCACCGGCACTGCAGGGTTGTCCTAATTGCGCAGTGGGACAAAGGTAGCAAAAGATGAGGAAATGTTTGCAAGCCCTCTTACAGTATTTTAATGTGTTACAAATTGTTGTAGCGTAGGCCAAAGCGGGGAGTTTTCAGAAGAATCCTTAGGAATTAAGGAACGTTTTGTTTTGGAACTTTGCTAAGATAATATTTACTTCTCCGTTTTCTGCTCTGAAAATCCCATCCTCCATGTGTAAAGTTGGCAAGTTGCTTAAACTATTGATCAGCACTCCTTGCCTGCTGGATTAAAATCTAGCCCTGCAGTCCTTCTGTGCCATTGTGGAAGTGCAGGCTTGTAGGAGACCGAGCCCAGATTACTGAAAGAAAAACTGATTGAGTTGATAGTTCTGTAGAAGGGAAAGGCCATGTACTATACCAGAAGAAGTGTCTGGAAACTTGCAAATATCTGTGAGGTAGTCTCTCCAGCCACAGGAATGGTATGGGGATTACGGAAGGTCTCTGTGGTGTGGGTTTCTCCTCAGACAGCTGTTGAAGAAGCACCTCAAGTCTGAGTGTATGAACTCAGGGGCCAGCCTGTGGGCCTGCTGTGGCCTTGGATATACTTTCTGTTTCTCTAAGAGAAACTAAATTGTCTCTATTTCTCCTCCTGACTGTTTCAGGCATCACAACAGGATCCGCAGCATTGAAGCAAGTCAACTGAAGTCCTACGTTACCCTGGAAACATTGGACCTGAGTTTCAATGACATCACGGAAATCCGAAACGGCTGCTTTCCGCAGGGACTTCACATAAAGGAGCTGTGAGTTTTTCTTGTTGGGAACAGCTTTTGTTGAGTTACCACAGCAGAGAAAAGGGCCTCAAACCTTCTTTAAAAAAAGGAGAGGGAATGAACATACAAAATGTGGGGTTATCTGTCATTATTTTAGGTGCCAGGGAGAATTAGAAGGTAGCATGTTCCTACTGTCAGGTTCTTTTTTGAGCTCATGCCTTTTTAGTTTGTGATGTATCTGTAAAGAAGCAGATTATTATTAATTGTGTTGTGTGGGAATGTTGTAACAGAGAAATGGTATCCTGCATCCTTCAGATGTGGGTGTTTTCCAGCTGGAAACCTAGAAGCTAGAACTGTCTGCAGCAGACCTGTGTCTCTTTCCCACTGGGAAGTTTTTATGCTGTTGCCCAGATCAGCCCATGTGCATCTGGAAGAAGGGAGGGGCACTGACTAATTTCATCATTGAAGTGGCTACTGAGTGTTAAGAACAGCAGTCTCTCGTTGGTTTTTTGAAGAAGACTGGGGATTAAGCAGAATAATACCCTCCCAATACAGATGTTTGCCTATTCAGGAAACAAAATAATCTGTGTTTTAGGTACCTTTGAAGAGGTGCAGACACACAATCTGCTTGCATAAAAGTTTGCGTTTAAGTTTCTGCCTCTGATTGTAAGAGAATATAAGAGAGTGTTGTGACTGATGTTTGCCTGTTGTCCTGTAAAAACAGCCTCTGTGGCTAAAGACTAGGGTCCAAGTAAGAAAGAGTCCTGGACAGATGCTGAGGGAGGAATGGGGAATGAGTACAGTCATCCTGCACTGGAGTGCTCTTCAGTTTCTGCCTTCCGCTCCCGCTTACCTTGCTGTAGTAGGAGTGTATCAAGGAGCTCTTGGGAAGTGTGTGGCACTTCTCCATGTTCGTCACGTGGCTCTGGGAAAGGCACTGTGCTCTTTGTGCAGCCAGAAATCCAACTGATTTGAAGCCACCTCTGTAATTTCACCAGTTTGTCTGGAGACCAACTAAATGCTGATAAAAGGAGATTTCTGACAAAACTGTTCATGTTTCTGCTGTGATTTATTGCAGCTACCTGGGGAGCAACAGAATCAGCACCCTGGACCCTGGTGCTTTTGATAGCCTGTCACGGTCCCTGCTAACACTTCGTCTGAGTAAAAACAGGATCACTCAGCTTCCTGTCAAGGCATTCAGGCTACCCAGGCTAATACAACTGTGAGTAGAAATGTGCACTTTAATTAAGCTCGGCCACGCTTTATGGAGACAAAATGTCCCTGAGGGTATAGACAGCAAATGTCACCCTTCCTCACCTGCAGTCTATAAAACTTAGAATGCGCTGTGCAGTGGTTCTCTGCCAGCACCTAGTAAAATGCATTGGGAGAGGGTCCTTTTTGTCTTGTAACTATTGGCTTTTCAGGCCATTCTTCCGATGAGGTGGGAAGGGAGGAATTGCTGCAGCAGGCATCAGCATCTCGTGCACTTGACAGCATAAGACAAATCTATTCCCTTGAAAGCTCTGGTGCCTGTGGTGCAAGAGAGGTTTGGAAGCCGCTTCTGTTGCGAGTGGCAGAGCTCAGCTACCATGTTAGTTTTTCAAGACCACACAGATCTCTTTATGTGGCAATAAAAAAGCAATGATGGAAGGTTGTTAAACTGCAGTGATATTTGGACAGAGAAAACAGCACTCTAGATGAGCTAACATACACGTGGTTGTTGTCCTGCCTGTGGTCCGTATGGCAGGAGCTGCATGGGGACACAAAGACATCTGCAGCTATAAATATGCTTTGTGTGTAAAATAGCCGCACTAATGGTTTAGCTTTTCCCTTCTGCTGCTGTTGGAGAAATGGGCCCAGCCTGAGGCCTGTTGCAATCTTTCCATTAGATTTGATAGGCAAAAGGTCAACCTCTGCTAACATGAAGTCCACAGAAGCCGTTGGAACTTGCACCTCTAAATGTCAGCTTCTTGATGGAGAGACAAATTCTTAAGCCAGGATGTGTAAGGAATGGCTGTGCATTTGTGCTTGCATGCATGTAGGATTTACGGCCGATGTGGGACTGAACACTGTGACACAACAGCATTTGCATCTTAAAAGTCTGTTGCCTCGGTTGGAAGTGGCTGTCCATTGACTGAGAGCTTGTGATCCACTGTGTTGGTCTGCATCATGTGCAAAACTAATAAAAAGGAGGCTCAACTCAGTCTGTTTAGGAGCACCATTTTCACTGAAAGCTGGAGTAATTGGTACTCTCAAAGACAGTCTCCCAACTGGTTGTTTAACCCTATAGATAAACATGAATGAATTGCAAGTCATAGACTTGATGTGTTGTAGAATTTACAGTTCTTTTTCTGGCAAAGTGTAGCTCACTAATAGCCTCAGCAGTGCAATAAGGCAAGAGTCTGTGGGCCTGCAAACTGTATAATTGCTTACTTGACTTTAAATACCCTCAGCTTGAGTGCAAGTTCAACACTGATTTTTTTAGGCAGTTAAAAAGTAAGCTAAAAGTTTCTATGGCTTCCTCATCTTTTCCAAAATAAGGTCCGATGTTGTAACCTCCACTGCTTTCTTCAACACAAGCACTGAAGAGGGAACTACCCTGACATTAGTCATGTAGGTGCAGAAAGGTGCCCATTTTATAAGCTCTATCTTCAGCTTTAGTGCATTGCATCAATGAAGTTTTCCACTGACTTCACAGAACTGTTTTCACCTTGTATGTCTGGGTCTAGCAATCCACAGGACTGTTTTGATATAAGGGTTGGTGAAGCATGCTGTGATGATGATCATACTGCTATTCAGGAAAAAGGTGTTCCCAAAATTTAGGAGACCCTCCCCACCTAGGGAGGAAACAAAAGAGAAAAAGAAATTAAATGAACCAAGTTGGAGAACTTTGTATACACAGAATACTAAGACTGCTTTGTTATTGGAAACGACTTGTTTCACTCATTAGTAGTTTCTTACAATAGGAAAAAATGTTAAATTTGTGAGGGGAACTGAAAGCTTTCCTTTCAGAGTTAGCCATAACATTCTCTCTTGGGCTCACAGTTCTGACGGCACCCGCTTGTTTCAGAGCTTGTTTTTACTGGGCGATTACAAGTCCTGTAAAAACAAAGGGTTGTAAGGGAAATAATGCTGATGTTTAACTGCAGTGGTTCAAATGGTGTCTCTGCTTGAGAGAAGATGAAGTATGAAAATTGATGAAAAGGGTAAATGGCTTAAAAGCAATGCAGAGAGAGGAAGGATGAAGAGGAACTGCCACGCTGTCTGTTATTTCTGTGTAGTGAAAGTCTGTCCCGGGGTGAGTTTGTTTAAGCGATTGCACCCATCTGGCTTCCCTGGCTAGCTCTGGGATTGAAGGTTTCCGGCGCGCTTCTGCTGTCTCCTGGGAACCGTTGACAGAGGAGTTGTTGGCATTGCTGTCCCCATTGTATGCTGCACAGATGATTTCGTGAGAAAGGACTGGGATTTAATAAACTTGTATGGCCTTGGTGATTTTAGGGAGCTGAACCGGAATCGCATCCGCCTGATTGAAGGCCTGACGTTCCAGGGACTAGACAGCTTGGAAGTCCTGAAACTCCAGCGCAACAACATAAGCAAATTGACCGATGGGGCTTTCTGGGGCCTAGCCAAGATGCAAGTTCTGTAAGTTGGAGACATGAGCTCTTTTCCCTTCAACAGCCTAGACTTCACCTGCTATCATGTCCTACTCTGCATTTTAGCAAGGACTCCCACCAGAGACCTGTGGGCACCTGTGACAGTCCCTGTGCATCTTTCTATGCCCTTCATGCACAGACCTCTACCATGCTACAGCAGCTTCTCTTTAGTTGTTCCACAGTTTACTAAAGCTCATTGCTTTACCAGGTGTTCAATAAAAAAAGTTCTGTTTTTCAAGCTGTGGAGGCATTCCTTTGAAAGTTTGATGATTTGAACATTCAATAAGATCTCAATTGGTCTTTAAAAAAAAGCTCATCAGGCTTCTGCAGATTTGTTTTGACAGATACATGGAAACTGTGTTGCAGACCTGATTATTCTGCCTCTTGGGACACCTAGAAACCAAGCTGGCCTACCTCAGTGACGTGTTCTTTCCATATGAGAGAACAAATTGCATAGTCATTGCAGAGAAATGCTTGAAACTTCCAACATGATTGGCTTTCAGCTGTGTTTGCAAGGTCACAAGTTTCTGGATGCTGCTGTCACACAGCTGAGACTCTGCAAATACAAACTTGAATGGGATGCTTTAAGCCCAGTTTACTTGCAGTGGAGCGTACCTCTGCAGTCACAGTTCATTCTGGGCATTTCCTTTGTCTTGTCCTTGAATTTCTATCCTTCATTTGCACAAGAAATGCCCACGCATGCATGTAGCTATATGGGTATGTAGAAAGGTGTGTAGAAATGGCTAAAATCCCAATCCTTGTTGGAAATTCTTCAGCATTAGACCACTGCCGCTTGTCAGTCAGTTCCTTCTGATTTTTCTCCACAGCCACCTGGAGTACAACAGCCTGACAGAAGTAAACAGTGGCTCTCTCTATGGCCTTTCATCTCTGCACCAGCTTCACCTCAGCAACAACTCTATATCCCGCATCAACCCTGATGGCTGGAGCTTCTGTCAGAAGCTGCATGAGCTGTAAGTTGGTTTCTCTTGCGGCTGGTTGGGCAGGGTTTGGTGCTGATGTAATGTTGGCAGGAAAGGGGAGTAAGGATTTTTTGCAACCATATGGCTTATAGCTCCTCTGTATCAACCTCTAGAAATGCAGGAACTGCAGCCTCCTAAGTCATGCCCTTGTTATTCAAGATGATGTGACCTTCAGAGAACATGATTAAAATAGGTTTGCGCTAGAAACAAAGACTAGAACCCACTAAAAATACACAGTGCCAAGAGACCTGGAGAGTTTGTGATTTGTGGCTTGCCAGCGCGTTTTAGCTCGCTGGTTACCAGACATGCACAGCTTGCCATATAATGACTGTACAGCCTGAAGGGCGCTTTGCTTTATCCTCTGTATTTATCCTCTATATTTACAAAGAACACTCAAGGTTTCTAACCAGCAGAGATTTGCCCCTTTAAAGGTAGTTCTTGTTTCTCCTGTTTACCCTTCCTGTAGGGCTCAGTTGTTGAAAAGTAAATACATTGACTTTTTACTCTCCTGAGATATCCAGCTGTGAGTACAGTCTCTTTGATAAATGAAGGAAAGCCTTGCTGCTGAGAACAGCCCCATAAGGGTGTCTTCTGGGTCTGTGGCACTGCTTAATGCCTTTTTGAAGAGACACACATGGATACTTGCAGTATTTACCGAAGTAGCTGTCATCCCCTTGGTAGGACTGTGGCAAGATTAACTTTTTTCTTTGGAGAACGTAATACGCGGTTTGCAGAACTGTAATTCATTCTGCTTGGTGCTTGGAAATCTCTGGTGAAGCATTGTTGGGGATTCTCCTGTCCCCAGAAAAGCAGTACGGTAAAGCAGCTTCCTGCTTTCAGAGGCCTTGCTCTGGACTCAGACTAAAGGTTGGTGTCTGCCTACCCAGCTATAAGTCCCAGGTCTTTTGGAAGTGGATTCAGAGATAGGTGGTCATGGCACGTATCATTCCTTTAAGTTTAGAAGCTGTAGAATTAATGTGTTAGCCCAGTGACCAGCTGTGATCTTGCATTGAACCCAAATTATTCATTCAAATGTGGATTGTTTTGGGGGACACAAAGAAATATTTCATTTTATGCTTTAGTTAAATACAGACATGATTAATTACCTAAGTTTTCAAATTGCTGTGAAACTGCCAGTGTCTCAAGGGCTCCTTTGCTTGGCATAGTGCTGTAGACAATTACAGTTCTTCATGTGCAGATCCTCAAGTGCTGTTTTACTAGGTTGAGGCAGTGTCAATGGAGAAATCTTCAAGGCAGCAGATCAGAATCAGCATCATGCTCCTCTGCCTGTGTTCTGCTTAAATCTGAAGCATCAAAAAAGGGGAGTTTACCTTCCTAAGGCACTCATGGTTGGATCCCTGCAATAGCCAAATTCAGATCACTGCACTGTCAGTAGCAGAGCTCTAGGAGCTTTCTGCGCTTGGGGAGCCAGTGTCTGGTGCCTGTGTTGAAGCTTTATTTCAGCCTGGGTTCAGATGGGATGGGTAAGCCACATCTGCATCTTGTAGAGCTAACAGCAGAACTCTTCTAGGGAGAACTATGCTTGTCTTTTCTACCTGACACTGTCTTTGCAAACCCTCAAGGTTCGGATGAGAAATTGCCCATCATGCTGAGTTCTTCATTTGTTAGGTATAGATTGAGACCTCTTGCCAATAGTGCTAACGGTGAGCTGTCCTGGCTTAGAGCCATCCTCTGCAGTAACTGCAGAAACCCAGTGCAGGACTCACTTGCCCTGGTGCAGAATGGGGTAGATTTGGGAAATTCCTGGTGGTGTGAGGTGGTAGCAGCCACAGGGGTGTGCTGAGCCTGACAAACAGGATTGTGCCGAGTGTGAGACTAGAGACGACATTAGCTGAGATTCGAAAGGTGATTATGTGGGTGTTAGCCAACATCTCTGCAAAATATTACAAGCTCTTGCAGGTGTTGCCTTTAGGGCAAAGTTGCTGTAGGAAGCCATCAGATACTCCTGACTGAAACTCCCACAGCCAAAGAGTACTTGTAGGAGAGGTCTGCTCGGAAATTGAAGCGTGAGGAAGGGATGTGCTGGCTACATTTAGGCCAACTCTCTGCACTCCTTTGAATGTCTAATTTCATTCCTTATTAAAAGATCCTTGCTCACCTCCTCTATTGCTAAACCTACTGGGTTTCGGTTATCAGAAAACACTTGTGATTGTACAGGGAATGAATTTCAAAGTCCTTGACCAAAGAAAGAGAGGTGGCCAGACCCCTGCTTACCGGTGTCCAGGAAGGAGGTGGTCATCTGAAGGATGAGTTGTCTTTCCTTCAGTTGTTGGGAGGAAATGTGACCCTAAGGCTCTGATCTGATGTAAAAGCTAAAAAGCTTGTTATGGGCATGAGAAAGGGCTGATTGTATTCACCAGTCAAGTGCTAGGGCATCAACATCATGGAAAAATCCACAGTGGGAGCATAGGATTTCATCAGAGGTAAATGATGACTTGGCTGCTGGGTATTTATTTTCACTTCTTACCTATGGTTTGGTCAATGGGAATGGAACGTGTTAGATGTACCTGGCCCAGAGCTGGCTGGCGGCAGGAGCCCCAGCTGTGCAACAGGTTTCTGCTTAACCCCTTTATGTATCAATTCTGGTGTGATGTTCTGTGTGCTGCTCTCCCATGTCCTCACCAGGCTAAAAGGGCTGTGTAGACAAACATTTCCTCTTGTTTGTTCCAGTGACTTCTCACTGGTAGAGAGATGACAAGGCAGGGGAAGCAGCAGAGACCTGCTGACTTCTCTCAACTCAGAGAATCCAAACTGCCAAGGAGGGAAATTGGCCTGTCCTGTTGGCAGGAAGCAAAGCCCTTGCATGTGGAAGAAATCCACGGCCAGGTGCATTAGCTCCTGAAACTTTCCATCTGGTTCCAGCCATTGAGAGAGTCCTCTAAATACTGCAGCTGTCTGTCCATCTTGAGGTGATGTCAGAATGGATGGGAGCATGCCTTCACCAGTTGTGGCAGGAACTCTTCTGTGTAGAATCAAAAGGAACTATTTTTTTTTCTCAGCTGGGTTTAGGATTACTTTTGAACTTTTTTTTTTTAAGGCCAAATTCTTTAATCGCAGGTGAGGACATAATTTTGACCGGATGCCAGTTCTTTATAACTAACACTACAACTTCTTTAGGAATGAGAGGATGTTGTCCCATACCTTCTTCAAACTCATTAATCTTTGCTGATTTTTTTCCAAAGCTTGCCCTCTGCCCACTCACACAGCTAAAAGATAGCCAGCTCGTTTGCCAAGGAAATGACACTCTCAGTGCTTCAGAACGTGTGTCTGTTTCAACTTAGATTTTGGCTTTGCAGTGACTTTCATGCAAGCCCTAGACACATTTTTAAGCAGACTCATTAACAGGTAGTCCCAGAAGAGGAATTTGGAGGTTTGGAACCTGGTGAGATTTTTTTTTTCCTGTTGTCTGTACAATGAAGGATTTCAGTGCTTGCTCAAAGCTGCATAAATCCAATTTTTGAAAAGTTTAGCAGCCCAAATCCTGCCAACTTAAAGCTGAGGCTATTGCTGGTCACATTCACCTGCCAGGAGCCCTGCAGGGCTTTCCCAGCTGCAGTGACCTCCGAGATCAGGAGGAAAATACTTCTAGCAGGGAGTTGTGGGTCAGTGCTTCAGACTGAAGATCACTGACCAGTGACTCTGCCTGCTGCTACCCCAGGAGGTCCCTCATTTGATGAGCCAAGCTGGCCTTAAACGTCAGCCATGCTGAGGCTTTACTGCTTGCGTAGAAGGTGGTTGTATAGTGTGTGAGGTGTCTACAGTGGCTTGTAGCTTCCCATGGCCTGCCCTCAGTGTCAAATTGCAGAAGCCTCATCTGCAGCCTGGCTGGGAGAGAAAACCAGCTTTCTTCTAACCAGCTTCCAAACTGCAACAGGAGTAGTGCTTAAAAAAACCCCTCCAAATTCAGAGATAATAATGGCAAGGGGAAGAGTTGGGTGGAAAACTTGGAAAAATCCAACCCTCCAATATTAGTCACTTGTAAGTGGAGAAGATTTCAAGCAGGCTGTACACTCCTTGACAAAGGGGAGCGGGAGGGAAGGTGGCTGGTTTGCACAGATACCTCCTTCCTGTGTATGAAAGGAAGCATTCAATTGCCGTGTGGTGAAATGCTTTTGGCTCTCGACTGGGGTGGAGCAGGCTGTGGAGATACCCACACCCAGACGCCTGGGGCTTGCTGCGCACAAGTGCAGAATGGTAAGACACCTCCTGAATACAGAAGTCTGGACCCTGCCAAGAGCGCGTGTGAACTTCAAAATCCATCTGTTTGACATCTCTCTCCACCTTGCAGGGCGTGGGGAAGGAGGGAACTGCTTTTTCCTGTAAGCCTCGGCAGGAGTCCAAATGAGAGTGAGGATTGAACACAACCAGGACTGATAGCTGATACCTGTACATCTGGGGACTGAGGAGGGGCGGTGCTCCCAGACCCTAACCTAGCTGTATAGGAGAAAGAGTAGCTCATCCTCACCGTAACTGACTGCGTGCGTATTAGGTTATTGCTCTTGTTCACTTCTGAAAGAGCGTCTCTCCATTGCCCATACAGGAGACTTCCCTATAGCTGGGTACCAAACACCTCCTGCTCTCTTATGGCCTTCCAGGCTGCCCATGGGTATCTTGTGGGAATACTTGCAGGCTTCAGTATTATTTCCTCATTAAGCTGTTAGATATTCACCCAGTACAAACATAAGCCCTTGTGAGGTGGTTGTAAGAGGCAGGCATTGGTTGGTGCAAACGAGTTTGGAACCTACTGGTTGGATTGACAAGGGCTGCTGTTGTTTTTTTCCTCAGAATACTCTCTTACAACAACCTAACCAGGCTGGATGAGGGAAGCTTGGCAGATCTTGGGGGACTGCACGTGCTACGACTGAGCCACAATTCCATCAATCATATTGCAGAAGGTGCTTTCAAGGGACTCAAAAATCTACGTGTCCTGTAAGTTGCTCCCAGCTTTTGTCAGCTAACACCCATCTTCCCTTCGCTGTTAGCATTCTGCCAAACTTGCTCTGCTTTGCATTCTGCTTTGCACTTGCTCTGGGTGCCTGTGTCCTCAGCGTCAAACTCCCCTACGCACTGCTCTGTTGTCTTCAGCAGCTGTTGTGTTTACCCTGTTATTCAACTTCAGTGAACTTGTAGTTTTTAATTACAAGCAGTTAGAATTGCAAGTGGCCTGAGTAGAGGGCTCCAGAGTAAAATTATAGGAACATAGGACAGAATCCTGAATCTAGCCCAGGTGATCAGAAATCCCTGAGGTTTCAGTCCTTCACCTAATAGCAGAATTCTCTTGCTATCGTATTGACTTGAAATTCTTAGAAAAGGGCAGTTTCTGTTGGGTCATTCTGCATTCAGGAGGAGTAGGGAGTGATTCCTTCCACTGACAACACTGGAAATTTTAATACCCTCTTAAATGAGCTATCGAGCGTTTTTGCACGCTGTTATTTCCTTTTCTTTTTCTTGAATAATAAATATAAAATTCTGGGCTAAGCTGGTGTTTAGAAGTAAGGAAACAACGGCAAAACAAAGAAACTCAGAGGTTGGGTTTGAGATCTGGTTATACCAGAAGCATAACAACACAGGAAGCTTCACCCAGTCTTGGGTCCAACCATGGGAGCAAGAAGCTGCTGTAGGTACCATGAGAGTAACCAGAAGTCAATCTCTTTAATGGAGAATTGGGCTCACTTGGGTCATTAAATGTTCTGTTGCTCTGATCTTCGGGGTAACTGTCAAGGAAAAGTTTCATGTGCCCTAAATCTGAATTGCAAAGTGATCCGTCCAGTGGTGGCTATCAGAGCCTTTTATTTTAAAGTCACTGGCAGGACATAATACCTGGAAATGTGGCACTGGAAAGGATCTTGCTAGTCCAGATACCAACTTCTAAGATTTTAGGGCCCGTAGAGACTATTAGCCAGATCAGTCTGACTCCTCTGGGATGCCAGCTGTAGAACTGTGCTATTACGCCCTGTTAAACCCAAGAGCTACATCAGACTGGAGTCCATCTGGGCTTGCCTTAGAATCATCAGAAGATGGGGAATCCAGTTCTAGTGGTTGTCCGTTGCTGCAGCCGTGTTGCCTTTCTCTCCCGTACTGTACTGTGCTGCGCTGCTGGCTGCTCTCCACCTCTCTCCAGAGGCTCTGGGCCCAGCACCTTCATCTGGCACACCACAACGTTCTCACAGTCTGTGTTACAGCACTGTCCACGCTCCCAGGATGGTTGAGTTCAGCAGGCTGATTTAATTCCTCCGTCAAAAGAAAAAAACACACTTTGATACTTTTATTCCTCTTCAGAAGCCCATTGTGTCCTGAGTAATTAAAAGGAAACGGGAACAGAGAGATCTCCCCTCTTTACAGTACTTTGTGCATCTTACTCTTTCCTTTATTGAAGTTCACAGTGAAGGAAATGACTGGAGAGTGAGTTTGGGTTTTGTTTGCTTTTTTCCCCTTTTTTTAAACTTAAGCCAAAGCCTTTCAGCCACTGGGCATTCAGAAAGGGACCTCTCTGAGGCAGCTGTCAAGACCGGAACTAAAGGTTTCCAAAGAAAAATGGAGGGGAAGGGGAGCTGGTAGTTCTCTTTGCTCTGCAGTGAATGTGGAGCCTCTTTTATGTCTAGGGCAGAGGGGGGAGGCGGAGAGGGAGCTCTAATTTAATAAAGAGAAAGGCCCATTGGGTCCTGCACCTGGTGAAAAAGACCCGAGCATGCTTTAATTATGGCCTATTGTTGGGGAGCCTTTGGTGGGTGTGAAACTGCTGAAATGTGGAGCTATTCAAATAGAGGTCAGGCCCAGAGACCTCGGAGCACAATGATTAACAAGGCTGCGAGCATTCAAGCTCAGCCAGCCAGAAAGAATAGGAAATTGGCAACAGGGGCTGGGAGAGGAGTTTGAATACAAAGAGAGCTAGGCCAAAATACCCCACTCTTTTCTTCCTCTCTATTTTCACTCATTTGTTAAAAAGGTTTTTATTCCGCCTTTCTAACACTAAACCTTTGAGTTCCCTCTGGATGAACAAGCAATACCATTTTCTTTTCCTTTTTCAAGAAAACACAATGTGTGGCAGTCAATTAATAAAAGTGTGTGTCAGAGAGCTCCTACGGGTTGTTCCCACTTGTCTGTCTCTGCCATGGGAAAGGGTTTGCTGGTCCAAAGACCAGTAGCCTGTGGTGGAACTGAAGAGGAGAAATGTCTGAGAAGGGATTTGCCCTTAAAAACCAAACAGAACAACAGGCATTGGCTTGGCAACCATAAGGGAGATGTAGAAACTTAGCTCCAGGAGGATGTATTTGCTCCTGCCCCACTCAGATCATGCTGAAAATGTCAGCACATCAAAGCATCTCTCCTGGACTTGTCTCTTATGCCACCACAGCATTATGTGCACCCACACCCCGCAGGGACGTAGAGTTTTTATCCATCTCTTTGGCATAGACCGACCCACAGATCACCCTGACATAAAGCCAGGGTTCCCCAGGGACATGAGATTCAAGTCTCACACTGAAGCCAGCTGAGAAACAGCAATTGTGGCTTTTGGCCATCTCCCTTCACATCTTTGGTTCACACACTAAAGCTGAGAAGCAAGCAAAGACTGCAGCCAGCTTAGGTAACCAGAGCAAACGACTCAGCCCCATCATCTCGGCTGGGGGAGAACACTGCCAATAGTGTAACTGAGGGATTTTTTAAACTTTCTCTTCTCTTTTAGTGGGTTATTGTTTTATTTGTGCTGTGTAGCCCAGAAGCTACACTATGACACCTGTGTCTGGAATGTTGCAAAATGCAGGGACTTCGTTTTTTTTCTTTTTTAGGCTTAATATTTTTAAACTGGAAATGTTCTGATAATGATCTTCAAAAGGTGCGAAAGGAGTACCTGAGGGTTCGGGGGTTATCTGGATGGTTAAGTTTGCTTTGCTGTTAGGTTTTGCTAGGTTTTAAATCACAGTGATGTAACAAAACCAACAAAGCCTATTTATTTTTTCTTTCTTTTTACTTAACATCAGAAATGATAAATTTCTGTCTGCGTAGCTGGCTATTCATTGCTCATTGGAATTAAAGCTAGGAGGGGAGGATTTTTAAACAGGCTGTTTAAACAGCTTTTGTGGATCCTTGTTTGTTCTGTGGGCTTGTTTTCCTTCAGACCTCTTTGACTCCTATAATTGATGGTCAATTTGAAAGCCAAAAGAAGCTAACTCTGAAAAAGGAATTCTTACTTTTTTCTTTTTTTTCTTTTTTAGAAGTGGCTATACAGAGAGTTTGGCTTGTGTAAGAATAATGGTGCTTTCCTTTGAGGAGCTTTCAAGTTCATTGCCAGAAAAAAATGCTGCTTCATAGAAAGTACACCAGATCATCTTCCTAAGATATAGCTAAATACATCACTACATTGGTTTAACCACAGTTACTCTAATTCATGATAGTAGCATTTAAGGGCAGCCATTTCTTTCAGTTTAGTTTTGGGACTTGATTTTTTTTTTTTTTCCCCTCCTTTTGTTTGGATGCACAGAATTATAAAAGGACTGAAACCTCAAGGTTTCAAGGAAAAAGCCAGGGCTCTTTTTGGAATGCACCACCTCAGCATGAGTCAGTGCAAGAAAAGTGATGAGTGCTGCTTTGCTGCAGGACTCTGCTTTTTCTGATAACTGTCAGGAGAAAATAGCAACCTCTTTGTGTAGCATTCTCAAACTTTCTTCTATTTGATTTTAACAATGCTCCTAGTACCAAGACACTGATTATGAGCTCTGTCTTGCCCTCTCCCCAGGGAACTGGACCACAACGACATCTCAGGCACAATAGAAGATACCAATGGAGCCTTTACAGGCCTAGAAAACCTAAGCAAGCTGTGAGTATCCCTGGGTTTGAAGTTCCTCAAAGCAGTTGTGTTGTGTGCCTGTGTCCGGGTGGGTCTCCCCTCTGACACAGCCTTCTTCCCTTTGGAACAAGGTAAAGATCAGCAGAAAATCTGAGATGTAGTAGCAGGCTCCCTGCAAGAGTGCAAGTGTGGTTATGAGGCACTGGTGTTTCTAAGCAGATACGAGGCAATCGTAGTCCTTTTAAAGGGGTGAACAGACGCTGCCACATACTGTAGTTCAGAGACATAGGAGAGAGAAACTGAAGTTGTTTCCATCTCTAAGATTCAGCACAA
Source organism: Coracias cyanogaster (assembly GCA_033124195.1). Taxonomy (NCBI): domain Eukaryota; kingdom Metazoa; phylum Chordata; class Aves; order Coraciiformes; family Coraciidae; genus Coracias; species Coracias cyanogaster. Next base: position 47,021 of record JAVSBS010002900.1, read on the forward strand.
CTGTTCCTCGCTTCTAAAAGCAAACAGCAATCTTCAGCGAAGCACTGATTGATGCAGCAAGTAACAATAAACAGAAGAGAAAAATCACCCCATTTCCTGTTACAGCAGAGGATTGAAACAGGACTCGTTTCTGTGGGATACTCTGTCTGAGAGTGATCTTTTGGGCTTGCTTCCATGTGCAGCAACAATAAAAGGCACCATGGGGCATAGGCTCTTAAAGAGATAAAAAGAAACCTAACGCAAGCATGCGCCTTGCAAATGTTTATAGATTGCTTGGTCTTCACAAGTATTTTCACATTGCTCTGTGCTTGTTCGTATTCCATTTGAAATCAGCTATATAAATCAACCCTGTCAGAGAAGTCTCTGATGGCTTGTGACAAATCAAGACTCTTTCTAATCATTACCTCTTGCCTTTGTTTAAGTTCTCAGCACCCCCCATCATGCCGTCTCTGATGCTGAGATGGCACAGCCAGAGGTGCAGTAAAAGTACCTCGATGGATAGCAGATGGCGAGAATGAATCCTGGCAGGCGGTATATTGTCACGCTCTCATTAGAGCCTCCTGGGGGAGTGGGAAGAGCTGTGGCAGGATTCGTGGGGACGTAATGCTTAGATGGAGAAGAAAAAATTGAAGTCACAGGCATAGATGGCAGTTGATGATTGTTGAGGGGAGTTACTGGATCCAAGGAGAGGGGAACCAAGTTGTAGCTGTGAGTAAAGTGAGGCAGAAGGTAGAGAAGGACTTAGGGACCAGGGGAGTCAGGCAGGGAGGTGGAAAAAGCGTGGGAGAGAGAGAGGCCAGTAGGAATCGCTGTGCACGTGCAGTCGGGAAATCTTCCCACGAGTTCCTAGAAAAAAGGCAGAGGAGCAGATGTGGTGGGTGGGAGAGTCCTTGGCTGCTGTTGCTGAAGTTTTTGGTTTGTCTGAAGAAACCAGTGAGACCATGTGAGCAGCCAGAAGGGCAATGGGTTTTGTCCAGAGGGATTTTCAGGCCCTCCAGCCTGTGAGTCTGTAGAGCTGCTTTGACAAGGGAGAGAAGGTGGAGGAAAGGAGCAGAGAGAGAGAGCAGGTCTGGTGAGACATTCAGCGCAGGGCGTCCCTCCAACATGGCCACTGACATGGGAGCAGATGTGGTGATCTGAAGCGACCGGGATATGTTAGAAATGCTGGGTGCAGATAACACGAGAGGGGTGAAAAAGCCAGAGGAGACAGCATTGAGGGAAAGAGTTCAGCAAATGGATTGACTCAGCACCAGGAGAAATGAGCAGTGATGAGCTGTGGGGGTCAGGCAGAGGCCAGGAGGTACGGCAAGGAGCATGAGGAGGAAGGACGGGAGCAGAGGCAGCCTGTGGGGTTATGTCCGGAGTTCTGGCCAGAGCAGCTATCGCTCCTCTGTGAAAGAGCCGTGGCCTGATCTGGTGTTTATCATCCAGCACAAGGGACGAATTCAAAAGATGGCCGGTTTTGTCTGCCAGAAGCAAAGGATGCGGCAAGGGCTTGCACAAGTCTAAAGAAGCTGGGTTTGCATCTTTCTTTCACATTGTTGACCTCTGCCTTTCATTGCCTGTGGACTCAGGCCAGTTCTGCATCTGGCTGAACACAGGGAAGGAGGGGAGGACATGTGCCCGTGGTTTGTGGTGGGAATTGCAGCGAATTTCATAGCCTGGAAGAGCATGTGGATCAGGTTGGTCTTGGGCAGGCAGGAGTGGTTTGATTACCTAACAGAGTGAACCTGCTGTGGGACAGACAAGTTGCTGGGATCATTTATTGTTGGCCAGAGTATAAAGCTCAAAAACCCCTCAGAATATGAGATTATTTCATTATATTTCTTAAGGTGTTTGGGGGATACTTGGGAGTGGTCACTTCTTTTGAAGTGATCTGCTAAGGTTTGCTTTAGCTCATCAGCACGTAAATCCCAAACTTAAATTTAATCTAAGGCTGATGGGAGTATCGTTCTTGCTGGCAGGATTTTTTCATACATAAAATAAAATATCAGCCTTTACAGCAAACATTTCAGTGTGTGATTTAAGGCCTGTGTTTAAACTGTCAACCAGCTTTAAATGCATTAGCATACAAAAAATAAATGGGCACTTCAGAGGAGACCTTCCAATGAATTAATAATCACCTCAGCTCTGTGGAGATTGCCTTAAAAGCTGCTCCCCTTTGATCTGGCACAGATTAGCCTCTGAAAGGATTTAGCACGGAGAGGGTTGTTTGCTGAAATGAAGGTGTTAAACTGAGAAGTGGGGAGGCCAGTCGCTCCATCCTTCTCTGAATTATATATGAAGCTCTCCAGGATGGAGAGCACAGGCCTAAATTAAAATGTTGCCTCAAGAAAGGGAGTCAAGAAGCACCGAAGCATAAAAAGCATCAATGGAATCACGGGGGAACAAGGAGTTTCCTAATTGTTCAAGCTGCTAAACGTAACCGGTTTTTTGATGGCTCACTCAGCGATTGAGATCTTCCTGCAGGTGCAAAACTGGCTGGAGGAGAAAATGCCGCTTTCTAATGAATTGTGTGCCTAGCGTGTAATTACACCTACGCAATCACCGGGAGAGCATTGCTCGCGCCCAGCTCTGCCGGCAGCAGAGCAGCGATTCTGGACTGCAGCAGGCCGGCTAATTGCGGAGCCTCAGACCCTGCATTTGCATTCCAGCATGTCCCAGCCCTTTGAAGGGGGCCGCTGCCTTCCAACCATTCCAGAATCGGAGGAGTGCTTAGTTGAAATTTGAAAGTTATAATGATTTTAATGGGTTTGCTGGGGCATGGGTATGCTACCAGTGTGTTACGTGTTTCTGATATATGTAGCCAAAAATTCTGTGCACCTATACAAGTGATGTGTACGTTGTGTATTTGCATCCCCAGACATACTGTTTATCTCTGCACAGATAAGTAAATAGATACAATCAGTATCTCCAGTCTTCAAAGTCCAAGATCCACTGCAAACAATAAAGAGAAATCTCTAGTAATCAAACCCTAGCTCAGTGTGACACTTGTATTTAAGTATGTGGCTCCAGAAATCTGTGTGTTTGGATGCAGCCATATGACCAGAGTTTGCATATAGTAAATTTTTTAGTATATTAATCATTCTAATGGATTTTTCAAAGCCTTCACTAATACAACATCCCTTTTACCAAATGATGGTACATGACTGCACACAGCCTTTGGTGCTCGGGGTATTTCACCCAGAGCGAAAAGCCACATGCCCTCCCATGCAATAAACAGGGGCTCTGATAGCCTGGGTCTGGTGCTGTAGCAAAGAGCTCAGGGAAGATCACTGCAGATATGTAGAATGATACTGTCGATAAAGCAGGCTGCAGCTGTCTGGAGCCTTTAACCAGCCACCGTCATACCTATGATAGCTGTCTTGATTCTCACCTCAGATAATTAACAAAGGGACCCAGCTCTGCAAATTCAGTTGTGGTTTTGTACAAGTTAACTCTGCCTGTAAGAAGGGGCTTCAAGTGTGTGTCTCAGTTTGGAGGCTGAGAGGTGGCTTTGCCTGAAACCAAGTCTTCTGGGGTTGTGTTTTGCTCTAGAACGGTAAGATCTGTGATTTGGGGGCCACAGACTTTTTTATATGGAGTCACCAGCCTTTGTTGTCTACTCAACAGTTAGAGCAGTGCCTTGTCTGGCAGTACCACCGTAGGGTGATTGATTTTGTGAGGACCTACTTGGGGTCACAGTGTTGCCCAGTGGCAGGCACCTGAATTCCCTCCAAAGACAACAGGCTGCAAGGACAGATTGTGATACAGTCACAGTCCTCACTGTCATAGTAGCGGGATGAGCCCAGATTTTCCCTTCTGCCCATTGTGACATCCACTGCTTCATCCACACAGAGACTGGGCTTCCTGGGGCCCCAGATTATCCTGACATTTGAAGGGTTCTTTGTGGAAAGCCCTAACAAACTCCTGCAAATGTATTTGCTTATGTACTGGCTGCACGTGCTCCGTCCCATACCCCAGCAAGTAGCAAGCAGTGAGACTGTCATAGTTTTAGAGCCTTTTAGGGTACAGATATAGGTTGCACCCTATATTGAAGGAAAAATCTTGAAGGAAAGCTCAAATGCAGCACCAGCAGTGGCAGTTTTTTACCTGAGGCATTAGTGATGACTCGCATTAGAAACCATGCAAAGCAGGTGGTGATAAAAGATGCACCTGGAAGATAAACCTTAGAGAGGGCCTGGGAAGGGAAGCATTTCCTAATTAATGACATTGGTTGATGTTTTATTAAAATAGGTAAGGAGATGATCCATTTTGCATGAAGCCTGCTGCTACCCGATAACCACTGGTCCATATTTATAGAGAACTGTTTCTCTGTGGAGAGCAGCTGGGCTGCGATGGCCCCAGCTGGCCATTGCCTGCTGACAGTCCCCCTCTTGCTGCGTAGCACTGCCTGCTGATCCAGAGGAATGCTCTCTGGTCACAGATGCAAGCAAGCACGCTCCTCAGCTCTCTACATTACCTTTTTTTCTTCATCCTTGTGCCCCTTGAAATTACTACTCAGCTATTATTTGTTGCATTATAGTACTTTGCTGTTGTATTTGTAAGAAGCCAAGGGAGGAAGTCAGCAGTCACTTCAGTTAGCTGCTGCTCGAACGTGCAGCCAAGAGCCAGCCCTCAGCCCATGGGTGTGGATGTGCATCAGGCCCAGCAGCAGTAAAGAAATTACCACTCTTGTACTATCTGGGAAGAAGTCAGAAAGGAAAAGTGTTGTGGGAGAGACCAAAATCTTGTTAAACTGTCACTGCACTTAATTCTGTCCATAGCCAGCCTGCAAAAAGTAGAGGGGACCTTCTGTTACTCAGCAAGCTGGTTTCCAAGCACCGGAGCAAACCTGCCTTTTTACGTGGTATCACACATTCCCTTTTGTGCTGTCATCACTATTAAATTCGAATACAGATAAAAGGATTTCATTTCAGTAGTGGGAAAGTGAGTGTACTTCAGCCGCCTTAATCTCCATGCAGTTCAGATTTCCTGGGACTTACACTGAGCGTGTATATCAGATAAAGCCACACTAATTGTGTCCCTTCTTTTTTTTCTGCCCTCCTCTCCCCATTTTCTTTCTGTTTATCTGGCACTGGATGTTTGGAAACTGCAGAACTCTGTTTGGAAACAAGATCAAGTCGGTGGCCAAGAAAGCATTCGCAGGGTTGGAGGCCCTGGAGCACCTGTGAGTAACCCACCATGCCTCGGATTCGGGAAGGGGGGTCTGCCAAAAGTAGCTGCTTGAGAGATCTGCTAGCAATTTAATAGTGTCTTTGTAAACTGAGAAGCCAGTCCATTTGTGGGGGCCACCTGCTTCCTTCTCATTATAAGTCCGCCTCAACTTTGGCCTTTTTTTGTGCCAAGAACAAAGTTATAGAACATATGGCAAATCTGCATGCTCTTAATTTTTTGATTTGTTCTTGGATAAGTATTGCCTTGACTTGCACATTGTTCGTTTGCAGGCTGTTAGCAATGAGAACGTGCTCTTTCAGATGTATCCCCCTCTCCTCCTCCCTTGCCCCAGCTTTCTCCTAAATCTGGGCGCTGGCAGTGACACATACTGCAAGTGACTGCTTACGATGCAGGCACCGACCATCCCCGTCAGCACAACTGCCTTAGAGCAATTTGCAAGAAGTAAATTTTGGCAGCTGCTATGTAATATTTTTTCTGTGTCCTAGGGCTGATGACTCCAGCAGTGATTCATGAATAACTTCCTTTCTGAATTAAGACAAGTCAAAGTATATGTGATTTTGCTCTAGATATTTTATTGGCTGTTGTTTGTACAAAATGTTGTGACCATGGAGAGCACGCTGAGGAGTTAGGGCTGCCTGACTTGGGGTATGTCCCCAGATAAAAGTTTCCTTATTAATGATCTAGTGAGATTTTCTTCTGCGAGCACTGCTCGTCTGTCCTACGCTTCCCTTAGAAAATTTAAGTCCTGAATCTGACACTTCTTCAGAGGACAAATGAATGTTTTAATTAGCAGTAGTTGCGAGGGAAGATTTTAAGAGTGTGTTCTTTTGGAAGCTTTGCAATGTTTTTCAAACACAACGGTATCCTCTCAAAGTCACTTTCAAATAACTACTCAGATGCCATTTAGTGCAAGTATTTGCTTTCTTTATGTTTGCTGAAGGTCTAGCCTGGGATACGACATTCCTGACTATCTTTGGTTATTGAGGGGGCTGAAGAATCTCTGAGCTATGGATGGTGGAGGTAGCTGAGACTGAGAAAGTGTAGTGGGAAGATGGGGTACGGAATGAATCAGTGATTTATTCCCGTAATTTTGGTTGGTTGACTATCGTTCAGCACTACTTACTCAATATTAAAGTGTTTTGTGGAAGACCATTTCTATGAGCTCTAAGTGCATATGGCCTTAACAAGGAGCTACCAAATGTCCTGCTACTGGAGTTATTGTTTAAATATAGAGAGACATTGTCACAGCTATAGTATCCCTTTTGTTCACATTGCCTTTGGTTGTGTTTGGCAGGAACCTTGGGGATAACGCCATCCGCTCAATCCAAGCAGACGCTTTTGCTAAGATGAAGAGCTTGCGGCAGCTGTAAGTAACTGGACTGGCCATGCCATTAAGGAGGCCAGGATCCTTCTTGCCCTGGATGTGAGAAGTAGCAATGGGGTGTTACCAATGGGGTGTTAACCACATTACCACTCATTTATTTCCTTCTCCCCTCTGTCCTCTCTGCAGGGTATTTTTACACATGAGTAGATGTCACAGGAACATCTTGCATTTAATAGTGAGTGAAATTAGATCATTGGAACAGGTTCTCCCAGCAAGTTTGCATCTGTGCAATTATCCATCTCCGCTCAGGAAGTCCAGCCCTGGTCCTGTTAGCCATCTCCCCTTCTCACACTGTCACTGATTTAATTCCCAGTAGCCCATCTGCTCCTTTGCTGTACTTATGTTTAGGGTTCGCATACAGTACTGACATTTCAGCGATAAGCACCATTTGAACTGGATCCACTTGTCAGCCAGCCTTCTGGTGTAAAAATACGGATGTGTTATCAGAGCTGCTGCGTGTGCTCCAGCCTGGGGCTCTGCACTGTTATCAGACACAGTTTCCAGTCTTGCCTGGTTTCCTTTTCTCTTCTTCTCCATAAATATTTAATCCACTGTCATTGCATTGCTGCACTCTGGAGTAGTGCAATGTCTGTGGAAGAAGAAATCGCTTATTTGGTATTTGAGGAGGTTCAGATTCTTCTTCCTGATGTTGGAAATGGGAATCAGATGGTCACTGCTAGCAGTGACACTTAATACTAGTGACTGGGGAACAAGTGAGATAAATGCTGCGTGTCTGTTGTTTGTTTAACCACCTTATTTTTGCACTGGCTCTTGAAACAAAATTGAAGTGAAAGATTGATCACATTAGAGAAGAACTCGTGGGATCCCAGGTGTTGTAAAGGAACCTTCATCCCATGGAGAAGGTGGCTTTCAGGCAGGAGACGTATACCTGCAGAACGCACTGTACTGAAAGTGTACTTAGTGTACTTAAATACTAAGTGTCTCTCTGACCTGTCCCAACTAGGCAGCAGTGTTTGTGCCATCACGTGTGTTAGGGGCTGCACGTCTTTCTAGGACAGCAAAGTGGACACCTTTGGAAAATCAGATCCCTGTGTTCCCTCCTTGCCTCCCTCTCTAGTCTGTTTCTTTCCTTTTCCCTTTCCTAGCTAGTTTCAGGCTTCAGGATTTCCCAAGGTTGTCAGGTAGAAAAGTGGGAGGAGATTCTCATCTTCTTACAGCGCAGAGCTGGAGCTGGGATTCTGCCGTGCTCCTGATAGCTCTTGCTCAACTTGCAGTACGGCAGGGCACAGCTCCTCTGTCCGGGGCCATTTTCCCAGTCTCTGAGGCATCCTCACATTCAGTTTGAGGGATCAGACTAGGTTTTCCTAGGGCCAAGGCAGACCTAAGTCTCAATTCCCTGTTGGTGTAAATTTCCCATTCTTCACTGGCCTCAGAGCGGTGCTGAGCCACAATTTGCCCCTAAAGATTAAAAAAAATAAATCCTGAAGTTCCCCTTTTATTTGCCTCTTTTACTCAGCTCTTTCCTTAACAGAAGTTGCCAAGTTACTGTTGGGATGCCAAGAAATGCTTTTGCATTTTGTTTTGCAAACTAATCACTGTTTGTATTGGTTTTGCACCAATGTCTTTGGTCATTTCTCTTCCGCCGCTTCTGTTAATCAGTAAACACAACATGAGCTACCCCTCTGATCGCTGGTGATGCTGGTGTGTGAACATGTGCCTTGCAGAAGGCAGGCAGGGGCCTCTCCACTTACTGCTCTGGTGTTGGCCACTGAGGGAACTAAAGGTCCTGCAGTGGGAACTTGGCATCCTCTCCCTGTTCAGTAATGAAGTCCTGAATTCAGTCCCCGCCAAAGATGCTCAAAGCACAGAGGCAGAGAAGGCGCGTGTGTGGTAATTAGATAGGAGAAGTGGAAGCGGGACAGGCTGTACTGTTGCTTGTGCCTCTGCTGCGTGTCTCCTTTGTAGATGATCTGCCTCGGTTTTTGTCTCTTCAGCCAGGGATGATGTTGCTCATGTTCCTGGGGATTGCTCTGGAAGCTGGTTCATAAAGATGCTAGGCAGTGTCACTGGAGTACAGGAGTCGGTTGCTCTACGTGGAGCTGAAATACTGTTCAAATGTGTTAATGCATTTAACCTCATCAGTGCCTTGAGGACAACCCTGCAGTCCTGTTCTTCCTTCCACCCATGCTGAAGGGGAAGAAGGAATGTGTCTAACGTGAAAGGGCTGTGAGCTTTCCGGCCTTCTGTCTGTGCGGGGCTCACAGCAGGCTCGTGTTGGTTTTGTCTCCCTGCAGCCACATAAACAGCGACAGCTTCCTCTGCGATTGCCAGCTGAAATGGTTGCCCCAGTGGTTAGTGGAGAAGGAGCTGCGGTCCTCTGTGGTGGCCACCTGCGCCCATCCTGAGTCACTGAAAAGCAAAAGCATTTTTGCCATCCTGCCAGAAAGTTTTGTGTGTGGTAAGTCTTGCCTGTGTGTTTTGAGGTTGTTTGAAGGGTAGGACTCACTTGGGAAACATTTTCTTTGACTACTAGCATGTTATTATGAGAGGGTTTCTGTTTTGTTTTGTTATTCAATGGGATCAAAGGAAGCCCAAGCCTGTATTTTAAAAATTTGTCATTGGCTACAATTTATTTCCCACCAAAACCACACAGCGCATTGCTTGCCTCTAGTGTATTCCTCCCAGGGCTCCCTGAGTATTAAATCAAAAGGGGCTAATGCTTGTTCCAGTTCCAGACGGGGCTGCACAGAGATTTCCCCAGTCCTCTTGTTTTGATACAACCAAGACTGAAGCTGTATGTTTTTTCACTCTGCAGTCTTCTGAGCTGCTTCTGTGGCTGGCTCTGTGTTCTTCTCTCCTCTTTTTTTTTTTTTTCCCTCTTGGAAGTGACAAAGGGTTAAAAAAAAGCAAGCAGAGGAGAATCTCTCCTCTATCACAGCTCATGTTTTTGGGCCAGGAAGGCATCACATGTGAACAAGCGACAGCTAACAGTTGCATTGTGATCTTTTTTTTTTCTCATAGAACTGTTTCGTCTTCTAAACAGCACCTACTGCTGTTCTCCCACCCAGACACTGCAGTTGACTCTGCACCTGAGCTGTGGTTGCAAAGCAGCTTTACTTAATACCCAGCACGCACAAACATCTACTGCGCCTCTCCTAAAGAAAAGAAATGTCAGTGATCCAAGGAGGCCCTCAGCTTTTGGGGAAAATAAAGGCCTGGTTTGGTGAGCCAAACCCTCTGCTGTGCAGCCAACCAGTTTGGGTCCTTGGTGGAGCTGCACATGGTTGTTTGATGAAGGAAAAACGAGCTTTTGAGAAACTTCTTTAAGTTGAATCCCTGACTCGCCTTGAACATGGAGCAAAAGCTTTGTTCAAGCTGCTGTCTCATGTCCCTCTTGATCCCTGAGTGATAGGGCTCTGCCTAGGTGGCCTCTGCTGGAGCGAGTCTGGGAGGCTTGCTGTGTTCATCTGGAAGAGGAGAGAGCATGAAGGCTCTATCCCCAGAGCAACATCACAAAATGAAGACAGCTTTACTTCTGTGGTGCCTGCCAAGTCCTCCAGGCATTAGTACTCCTGGTTCCAGAGGCCTGGCTGTTTAATTAAACCTTAGTCAAATATTAAATTACACCATTTGTAGAAATCTAATAAATGAATCTGCTTGGAACCTTGCTAAAACCAACAATCTTCAGGGCAGAGAGAGTGTGCAAAGCTTTCCACCCCAGGTGGGTGACAGGCGAATACAGCTGCTGCTGCTTTGACAGTGTGTGCTGCAGTCACCTTGTTGGTAAGCATTTATTCCTAGAGGTGGCATTTGCAGCCCTTTAAGTGTCCTCCTGCTCTCCCCTCCTGCATCATGCTAACGCAGGCCCGGAGGTGAAGTTTTAATGAACTTAAAAGTTCAGTATTGCCTTTCATGCACGGATTGTACAAGGAAGGATGTTTCCTTTCTGAGGTTCAGCTACACTGGTGAAGAGACCTTGGGGTCTTGTAGGTCTTTGAGGTCACTAAGTGACCATCTCAGTCCACTGATTACATGGGGGAGCCAGAGGAACAAGAGTCGTAGCTTAGAGCAACCACTCAGTGGAATTGTGCAGGGCACATCTGCACTATAGAGCCAGTCTCCATGGTGGAGCACTTTGCAAGAGCAAGGTGCTTCCCTGGTGTAGACAACAGTGGATGCAAGAGCAGATGCGCAGTAACATCTACCACTTATGCACTGCTTATTTCTCATTGCATGTCTTTGCTTGCTCCAGTCTTTGCTCCTAGTCCAGAACTAACTATCCCTGCTGTTTTCTCGTAGATGATTTCCTCAAGCCGCAGATCATCATCCAGCCTGAGACAACAGTGGCTGTCCTTGGGAAGGACATCCGTCTCACTTGCTCGGCCGCCAGCAGTAGCACCTCTCCCATGTTGTTTGCGTGGAAGAAAGACAATGAGATGCTGCACAATGCTGAGATCAAGAACTTTGCCCACATGCGGGCAAAGGATGGTGAGGTGATGGAGTACACCACCATCCTGCACCTCCGGCATGTCACCTTTGCCCACGAAGGGCGTTACCAGTGTATCATCACCAATGACTTTGGCTCTACCTACTCCAACAAGGCCCGACTCACTGTTAACGGTGAGTAGGAAGCTGCATTCTCGTTCCTTTCCTCAGCCTGAGCTGGTGCAATTCTCTGGGACTCACTTTTGGCAGGCACTTACTCCTGAGGGTCCATTCCTGATGGTGAGGAGCTCTTAACCTCTTCACACCAGGGGCTTGCATCTTAGTGGATGCTGAGAAGCGCCACGAGCAGAGCACATGCCAGGCTTGTTGATGGCTGCCATCAGGCCAAGCACTTCAGCACCTTCTTAATGGTTTTAGCTGCTGTTCCAGTAGAGTCTTTGCCCAATTAAATGGACAAATGAAAACAAAAGGACAGAAAAAAGTGGGACTGTGGTGGTTGAAATTTCTCCACAGGAGAGATAAGGAGGTTTCTTTCCAGGCTGATCGCAGAAGAAAATTAGCTTTGATCCCAGCTCTAATGATCCTGAGTAGGAGAGTCTTGGACACCGCAGCCAGGTTTGTGCTGTGGAAACACAGGGTTCATCGCCAGCAGTTTAGAGATATCCTGCAAAAGCAGCTTCCCATCCTCTTGCTTATGGATAATTATTATTTTCATCTCCTGCCTAGGATGGAAAACAGTTAGAAGTGCCCAGAAGATAGTGCTTTCCCCTCGGAATTGCTCATCCCTTTTTTTTGTTTTTCTTCATCAGTGTTGCCCTCATTTATCAAAACTCCCCATGACATCACCAGCCGGACAGGGACAACGGCACGGCTGGAGTGTGCAGCCGAAGGCCACCCCACCCCACAAATCGCCTGGCAGAAAGATGGGGGCACAGACTTCCCCGCGGCCCGGGAACGCCGCATGCACGTCATGCCCGACGATGATGTCTTCTTCATTACGGATGTGAAGATAGAAGACATGGGTGTCTACAGCTGCACAGCGCAGAACTCTGCGGGGTCCGTGCTTGCAAATGCCACCCTGACTGTACTGGGTAATGTGCCCGAGTGCTCCAAGAGACCAAGTGGTCTGGCAGCGGGAACTGGAAGGGGCTGCTCTTGAAGCAGTTGCAGATACAGAAAAGGGACACAGGTGCTGCTCCACATTAGTCTTGTTTCATTTGTTTACACTGTAGCTAACTAATGAAAAATCCCCCACTAATTAAGAGAAAGAGCCCTAAGTTGCATTTCCCCTTATGTCAAGGAGGCCTCTCCAACTGGCCTATTTGCTGTCTGGACTTCAAAAGGAAATGGAACTCCCTCTCTCTTGCCTTACAAAATAATTGATTGTGTCAGCCATTGCCCCTTGTCCTCAGGGCTGTCTTTGTTGGGAAGACTAATGCCAACCGATGACGGAAAGGCCTTGGTTGCCATTGCTAGAGCTGTTGTGGTTTGCAGCTGCCATGGTCTGGGCACAGCGCATTGCTGGGTGTTTGTCTGCAGGAACATCAGCTACGTTCAATACTGTTAGAAGACATCTGTTATTACACTGTCCCCAAGAATTTAATTTCTGTGTTTATTCTCCTGCAGAGACACCATCTTTGATTCATCCACTGGAAGACCACGTAGTGTCTGTAGGTGAGACTGTGGCTCTTCAGTGCAAAGCCACAGGGAGCCCACCTCCCCGCATTACCTGGCTGAAAGGTGACCAGCCCCTGATGGTGACAGAAAGGCACCACTTCACCTCTGGCAACCAGCTGCTGATCGTTAGGAACGTTGTCTTGGAGGATGCTGGGAAATACACCTGTGAAATGTCCAACACCCTGGGGACAGAGCGCGCACACAGCCATGTGAGCATATTACAGTCTCTGGGCTGTCGGAAGGACCGTACCACTGTGGGGATCATCACCATTGCTGTGGTCTGTAGCATCGTGCTGACGTCTCTGGTCTGGGTCTGCATCATCTACCAAACCAGGAAGAAGAGTGAAGAATACAGCGTCACCAACACAGGTAGCTCCGCTCTCCTGCTAAGGCTTCCTCTAACCTTTTGTGCTGTCAGACCTCCCACTGCGGCTGAAGCGGCACCTCAGGTAGCCACACAGTCATATGCTGGAAAAGCAGTTGGCTTATCTCCATGGTTCTCTTGGCTCACAAAGCTGGAACCTGCTTTCACTTGCTGTTGAAGCATGTTCAGAGCTGCTTCCCTTGTCTGTTCTCCCCTTGGCTTGCTCTTCACAAAGGTCTTTTCCACTTGGCAGTAGTTTCAGCCATTGCTTTGCTACTTTGATTTTCCATGACCATAAATGATAACTCCTGAGACAGTCTGGATTATGTCCATGATGCTGGGAACCAAAGACATGGTATTCAAAACTTGAAAAATCAGACTGTGAAGGTGGAATCTCTTTTTTTCATGTTGTCTGTAAGAGCTGTTGTAGCCCTGCAGATGACGGGGGTCCCACACTTTTTAGGGGAAAAAGTAGTGCTTATTGGGATAATTTAGGGCTGAAGTCAGTGTTGCAGTGAGAATAAACGCTCCTGCCCTCAACATTAGGCAGCCTCTGAACAGAAGCATGGAAGGAACCAGCCTAAGACTTCCCCACCCTGCTGGGATTTGCAGCCTTCCTTTACTACGCTTAGCTTTAGATATAGTACGACATGGGCTTTTAGAGACACGGGCTAGGCAGGAAGTCACAGATACCATATGATCAAGGTGATGTGTCATGGGATTTTTTTTTTTTTCCCAGTCCTGAAAATGTAGAGTCAATGCAGAGTCAAGTTTCACTTGGGTTTGTGTGACAAGGGAAACTGAAATTGCCTGACATAAAAGGGAGATAGCTAAGGGGCAAGACCTGCCTGCTTAAGTGAATCAAAGACCCTATTCTCCACAAGTCTTTTGCTCGTGATGTTGGGAGACAGAGGACTTGGGTCAAATGAGGTAGTCAGAATTTCAGGAGAAAAGGACGGATTTACTGATGAGACAGTTCCACCTCCACCTACCTTGTACTGGCCATGCCAAATGCAGACACTGAAAATGGCTTAATCAGCTCTACACTTAGCTTTAAGCTTTGGAAAAATCAGGAGAGGTGCTTCCAAGGGGAATGGAATATTTAGGCAGTTTGGTTTCCCTGGCATCTAGAGAAAAAACCAGTTAGATCTGGTCCCAGATCCCTCTTGAAAATGTGATTTTGCGTGCATTTGAAAACAGAAGCCTTTATATCTTACTGGGAACTGACATTTCTCTGCTCCCATTGCTCTAGATGAGACTATTGTGCCTCCTGACGTGCCCAGCTACTTGTCTTCACAAGGGACTCTTTCTGACCGGCAGGAAGCGGTGGTCAGAGTAGATAACCAGCAGCCCAATGGGCACATAGACAGCAACGGTGAGAACCGGTTTAATCATTTCTTCTGTAACACTGTATCTGAACGTGGTAGGAGGAGGTAGAAGTCACAGTACAAAGTACTTCTGTGCTTGTTGGGAGTTATCTGAAAGATCTTCATAATGTAATTCTCCAGCTACTGCGTTTATGCAGAATGAGGCTCTGTCTTCCACTTCAAGCTCTCCTCTCCCAGTAATAAGTGTTCGTACAAGCAGGCTGCTCAGTCAGGCCCTAAGGACTACTTTTTTGCTAATTTTGGATTAGTTTTTTGGCACCAGTTACCCATAGTTAAGCTCTGCTAGAAAATACATTAGCAGTGCCTGTCCCTGCCTTCAGGCTTAGAAGTTAAATGTTGGGATTTTACCATATTTAAACACGGCACGTTAGGAAGGAAAAGTTAAGTGCTCTGAACTAAGATTCTCCTGCGATTGTACAACGTTTATTCTGTTAAAAATTAGCTTTAAATTATCTATTATCTCCATTGCTATTCTTTTCTGCCTTTCACAGCTTTTACAGCAGAAATAAGACTTATTAATAAGTCATTTAACTGAGAGCAGATGGTTGTAATCTTTAGCCAGATGGTTCATTTGTTACAGGTATGTGTCAGACTGATCCTGGAAGGTGTCCAGATGTTGAAGCTCCTTCCATAGGTTGTAGACAGCCGAAGCTATGTATTGGCTACAATAAAGACTCTTGGAAAACTGAAGACGTGGCCGATGGAATGCTTGTTCCAGATAAGACAGGTACAAACCCCATTAATCTGGAAAGGTATTTTGTGTTTGCACAGATCAGAAAGCCCTCCGAGTCAGGCAGCGTTAAGACAAGAAATTGTTACCTTCAGAAAAAAAGGCCTGAATGATTCTCAGGTGTGAGCACAGTCCATTTACTTTCTCCTGCTTGCTTTGATCCTCTGTCAGGCTTAGTTTGAATTCAAGGAACCGTCAGGAAGAGGCAGGCTGAAGCTCACCATCGCCACTCCTGGCAGCTGGCTGATCCATATTTTGATTTGAGCTATTTCTAAAATGTGAGAGCACTTTCAAATGGAAGGTTTAAACATTTTTCATGCTCTTTAAAGAGGCTGACTCCAAAGTTCAGCTTTTTTTTTTTTTCATTTGCAAAATTTAAAGGTTGTTTTGGGCCCTACACCTGCCCCTGCTCTTTGCCAGTTTCTTGGGTGTTACACTAATTCTCCTCTGGTTTTGGGATGTGTTTTCTGTTCTCCTGCTGTATTGTAACACCCATAGAAAAACAGCCAGTGAAACAAATCTTCTCTCCAGGAGAAACTGTAAAGTTTAACGATGGAAAGTTGTCGAGTGCACTAAGGAAATTAACTTTCAACATTGAGAAACCCCTTCCTGCTTTGAATTCTGCTCTTCTGTTATTAGCACTAACAGTAATGAGGTATCTAGAGGCAACAGTGTGAGTTCCTGGTGATCCCTGTAAAGCAGCAACACCAAAATAAGAAGGGGAACGTGGTATTTTAAAGCATGTACAGGAAGGTTCCACTTCCTATTTCTATCTTGACTAGAAAGTCTGAAAAAGGAAATAAATGCACCATTTAGTTAAAAAGTCACAACTTCTTCGGAGTTAAAAAAACCCAACTAAACCTATTAATTGGAACTACCTTTAGTGACAGCTACAGAGTTCTGAAAAACATAGGTGTTTACTAGCCTGGATAAACCCAAACATCCGTATTATTTAGTGAGAGATTCCCACACTGCTGAGGGACAGATGAACTAAACAGAGCCGCCTTTTCCTTCCGAAAGTTGGGCGCTTCAGCGCTGACAACTTCCAGCTGCTTAATCTTTCTTTGTTGCCGTTCTCCCTCCCAGGCTATGGCCTGCCGGTGGTGTGCACGGACTGCAGCGGCAGCACGGACAGCATGAACGTCCACATTTACCCCAAGGAGCCGGAGTGCTACTCGGAGAGCCTAAAGACTATGGACAGTACCTGTCCCAGCGCACTGAGCAGCAAGGAACGGAACAGGAAGAGGAGTGCGGGCACCAGCCTTCTTCATCCTCAGCCCTGCAACGGGATTGCCAGCGGCAAGAGGGTGGAAACAGATGGGACCCTCTACCCCAGCAACCACGACAGAATAAGACCCGTGAGCACAACCAGCCCGCTGCTTGAAGACAAGCACGGTACGTGTCTCCTTGGGGACGGCGGTATCTCCCCGGTACCATCTGGGTTACATCAGAGCCCTGTTTTTCTCCCATCAGCCTTTTTAACTGACTCTAGGACGTGAATGGTAGTGGTGGGGTTGGTTTCGTGAAGGGTGCTGGCAGGCTGAGCACCAACTAACCACACTGGTTCTTTGGGTTTTTGCAGGCTCTTCGCAAGCAGTAGCAAAGCCTTTAGAGCTTAACAACCTTAATTTGGTGAGAGCTTCACTGGCAGGAGGGTCGTTAAAGCAACTGAACGTGCTTCCTGAAACTTGCCCAACACTACTGGATTTGCAGAGTGAAGCAGAGGTGAAACAGGCTCTCCTGGCCAATGGCTATGCACCCAAGCTGTGCGACTCCACTCACGAGCTGAAGCCACCGAACCGGTCGCTGGACTGAGAACAGACTGCCATGTGCAAATTAACAAACACACTATTTTTTTTAATTATTTTTTTTTT
Source organism: Coracias cyanogaster (assembly GCA_033124195.1). Classification (NCBI taxonomy): domain Eukaryota; kingdom Metazoa; phylum Chordata; class Aves; order Coraciiformes; family Coraciidae; genus Coracias; species Coracias cyanogaster. The sequence continues at coordinate 64,023 of JAVSBS010002900.1, forward strand.
TGCACAGAGTATATAGGCTACTTACTTCTACCTCAAATCTTGAACTGATGACCTGTCAAAGGCAAACAACTGAGGTATGAGAAACAAGCTTGTATGGGGAACAAACTCCTGTTCGAGCGTCATCTGTTTGTACATAATTTAAAACTTCCCTGAGAAGTATGAAGCGTTCAAAAGTTGACTTGCATATGAAGCACATAAATGCAAGGGATTATTGTGTAAAGAGAAAAGTATTTGATACAATTGTACATAAGAGTTTTCATATATAAATATATATATATATATAAAATATATATATATCTTTTACAGAGGCTATTTTAATCTTTAGTGCATGGAAAACTGAGTGAAATTTTACAATTTTGGCAATATGGTTTCCAGTATCAGGTTGCTGTTAAACTTTGTGAGAAAAATAATTCTGGTGCCTTAAATGCATAAGCAGAACTTCAAGGAGCCAGACTGTTCCAAAGGGAATGTCCCCTTTTCAATGGAGTTCCTTTAATTCAACTATCAATTGGGTTACTTAGCACAAATTTCCTTCCCCTTTTAAATTTATTGCACTTAACACAGTTAAAAAGAGATCTTTGACAGTTTCAAATGAAGATTATAGGAAAAAAAGATGCAGTGAGAAATGACATAGCAACCTGACTTTTTCCTGTTGGTGGAAGAACTTAAATTCCATTATTTTTCAAACTACATAAAAAGTAGTACTTGACCTGTGACTGTGTGATACGTTAGAGTGGACCACACAAGAGGCACTAAGTAATTCAGCAACAGTGCAGAGCCCAGGATGCGATTGGCTTTCTGAGCCGCAGGTGTGCGGTGTTGGCTCATGGCCTGCTTTGCATCCACCAGTACCCCCAAGTCTTTTTCTGCAGGGCTGCTCTCTACCACATCATGCCGCAGCCTCTACTGAGAGCAAGGATTGTCCCAACCTGGCTGCATGACCCCGCACTTGGCCTTGTTGAACCTCATGAGGTTCACATGGGTCCACTTCTCAAGCTTGTCTAGGTCCCTCTGGATGGCATCCTGTCCCTCTGGCATGTCAACTGCACCACTCAGCTTGGTGTCATCTGCAAACTTGCTGAGGGTGCACTCACTCTCACTGTCTGTATCACTGATGAAGATATTAAACAGCACTGATCCTAGTAGAGACTCCTGAGGGACACCACTTGGCACCCGTCTCCACCTGGACATCAAGCCATTGACCACTGCAGTCTGGATGTGACCATCCAGACAATTCATTATCCATCGAACAGTCCATCTATTGAATCCACATGTCTCCAATTTAGAGAGAAGGATGTTATGGGGGACCATGTCAAAGGCCCTGGAAAAGTCCAGCAAGATGACATCCATTGCTCTTCCCTTGTAGTCACTCCATCCTAGAATGCCACTGGTTTGGTCAGGCAGGACTTGCCCTCAGTAAAGCCATGCTGTTCCACGGTCTTGCCAGGCATAGAGGTGAGGCTGCCAGGCTGATAATTCCTGGGGTCCTCCTTTTTACCCTTTTAAAAAATGGGTGCAATGTTTCCTTTCTTCCAGTCTCCAGGGACTTCACCTGACTGCCAGGACTTCTCAAATAACATGGAGAGTGGCCTGGCAACTATATCAGTGTCAGGACTCTAGGATGCATCTCATCAGGTCCCATAGTCTTGTGCATGTTCAGGTTCCTCAGGTGGTCATGAACCTTGTCCTCAGAGGCAAAAAAGTTCTTGAGAATCTCAGCCTTCTCATCTGTTGTTACTAGTTTGCCATTCTTGCTCACTGGGGGAGTACACTTTCTTTAGTCTTCTTTTCTGGTTGACGTACCTGTAGAAGCCCTTCTTGTTATTCTTTGCATCCCTTGCCAAACTCATCTCCAACCATGCCCTGACCTCATCCCTACACAACCAGGCTGCATCCCTATACTCTCCCCAGGATCTCTGTCCCTGCTTGAACTGCCTGTGCAGTTTCTTCTTGCCTTCTAGCTTAACCAGCAACTCTTGACTCAGCCATGCTGGTCTCTTGCCTTCCTCGCTTCATTTCTTACACTTGGGGATTGAGAGCTCTTGCGCTCCAAGGAAAGCATCCTTAAAGATCTGGGAGCTCTGTTCTGCTCCCTTATCCCCGAGGACTGTTTCCCAGGGAGTCCCACTGACTAACTCCTTGAAGAGCTGGAATTTTGCTTTCCTAACATTCAGGCTCCTGACTGTGCTCCTTGCTTGACTTGTACAGTACTGTGACCTGCACCAGTGCGCGATCACTGCAGCCCAGGCTTCCTTCCGTCCTGAATAAATGCATCTGTTCCGGAGGGGTTTTGAAACCATGGAGCTGTTTTGGCCCCAAAACTAGAATCACACTCCTAAGCTGACAGCTGTACTGTTCATTCCGCTGATACTATTTTTCCTGCAACAACCGATTCTGTTTTCACGTTGACACTGTTACTCCCCCTCTGCAGCCAGACTCTGTATGAGAACAGCTTCGAGTGGGTTACACCGCTTTGTGTAGCCATTCTCGGCTGTTCGGAAATCCGCCCATTTAGAGACAGAAAACTGTATTTATGGTGGAACGTATCCTGGTAAATGGAAATGTCCCAAGTATTTTTATGTGGTCTTTTTTAAGTTCATCCATGAATGGGGGAAAAAAAGAAATACCCACATTGGTCAAATGGATCTTTGTCACTTCTGACTTCACTAGGATGCTTATTTATAGAAAGGTTGCTTTCTGTTGATGTTGGTACCTGTGGATGGAGGACTCCCGGTTACTTGTGATTTGAGTTCTGCTAACGTAAGGTTGCTAACTCTGGTGATGACTACTTTGGGGGAAGGCTTATTAGGGGGGTTTGTTACTTTTTTCTTAGGAGCAACTCAAATGCCAGTTCCACTGAAGCTGAGTCTGGTGGAAACCCACCTTTGCTAGTGGCTCAGAAAAAGCATCAGAAATAAGGGCAGAAACATCTAGTTTTTGTGTTCAGCTCCATCCCCTGGGGATGGGTGAGCAGTTGGGTGCTGCCCTGCCTCGGGTCGCAGGGGGCCTCTGCGGGTTATTACAAGCTGGTCCTGCCCAGCCTTACCTTGAGGAGCCGTCAGGGAGAGGCCTCTCTCTGCTGCCGAGCAGCTGATGGAGAGCTTAGAGCAGCTGATGGAGAGCTTCCTTCGCTGTAGACCAGCCAGCTGAACCTGACCTTGAGGCGTAATTCGGCCGGGTCCCCGTCTGGATCAGCTCCTGACCATTGACACGATTGCACTTTGAGACAGGTGGCGAGTCACGGCGAGTGCCAAGTTTATGCAAAGTGAAGGAAAGGGATGTTAGAAGATGTAAACCAAGCACAATTTTCCCTTTCCTGAAAAGTGTGCTTCAGAACCGACTCGCGAGGTGAAAACGGCGGGACCGGGGACACGGGGAGGATGGGAATGATTTAACTGCCTCATTTTGCTGATGGAAATGTCATCACCATTGCGGATACAAAGCGCATTTGTCACATTAACATTTGAAAATAATGTTTCTGAATAATAACTGCCTAATGTTAATGACTTCCACTAAATATGTGAATTTGCTGCTTCTAAGAGGCAATGTGAAAGAGGAAGTATTACTTTTGTGTACAAAGTTATTTATTTATTAGAAAATTTGGTACAATGTTGTACATTGAAAAACATGTAAGATATTGAAGTGTCTAACAAATGGCATTGAAGTGTCTTTAATAAAGGTTCATTTATAATATTACAGCTGTTTTGTTGAGAGTGAGCTTTGGGGAGTTTCAGTTGAAAATTAAATAAAATTCTAATCCATTGCTATACTCCTTTCTGTCTTTCTCTGATTAAAACACGGACTAGCTGCCAAAATACCCACTCATCAAGTCAGACCTGCGACTCTAACAGGAGATAAAGTAGATCAGCACGAGACTCTGGCAGCCTGACCTGTGGACAGGGTGGAATTTGGGGGCCATAGTGAAAGATACAGTAAAGAATTCGTAATAAATACATTTATATCTCAACTTGCTTAAGCATCTGGCAGTGCCCTTATCTTAGCACTGAAGACAGACCAGCTGGGCTGTGTGCAAGAAAAACGGGGCCAGTATAGCACCAGACTCCGCTGCAGGGCCGAGCACCTCTGGCTCTCTCAAACCCAAACCCCTCCCTGTATGGAAATTGCAGAGGCAGGTTTGGAGATAAGCTTGAATTCTTGCTTTAACGAAAAAATAAAATCTCAATTCAGTTTCTGTATGTTTAAAAAATAACAAAAGTATTTCCTTCTCCAAATTACGACTTTGTATATAAAGCAGGCTTTCTAAGACTACTCTGGTAGGAGTTAAAATATTTTAAAACAGAAAAGAGCTTTTAAGAGGCTAGTGCCTCATCTGAGATTCAAGCTTTGTTATTCCACACCCCAGTAATAAGCTAAAATTAATTTTTCAAGTTTTGGAAGACTTGAAACATTGCTAAAACTCAAGCCAAAGAGGCAGAAGGGGAAAACCAAACACATTTCTAAAGTCTTTTTTCCCCCTATAGTCCCCCAAGCAGTGTTATTTTCAGCAGGATTATACAAATCGGTGTGTGCAGAACAGCCCTGGCCGGGGCTCTCACCTGCCTGGTGCCGTTCCTGGGTGATCCGGTTCCTCCTGTGGCGTTCCTGGATGCGGAGCCCGTCCATCAGCACACGGGAAGCAGAAGCGTGTGGGGTCTGTTTCTCCCTCTGCCATTAGGTTTTCTGAAACAATCTGGCTAGTTGTTCAGGCTTTTGTTTTTTTTTTTTAAATAAAAAGCAGTGACGACAAAAACTGATTATGCCAATATTAAGTGAGACCAACAAAAATCCAGCATTTGGACCCAAAGACTGTGAGGCGTGATTATTTCAGCTCATATAATTAAATGCACGGACTGCAGCACTAACTTCATCAAGGTTAAAGAGCATTAATAGAAACTTTAAGTTAGCTTTTAAGACAGTGTAATAAATCTACCCCTCCAACCCCCCCACCCCCAGCCTAAATGCCCCTAAAATTGGTTCTGCTATATTTAGAACTTCATAAATGAGACAACCTTAGAAGCGGCAGGAAGCACAGCTACACCGTGCCACGGCGACGGGCAGCGCTAACCAGCCAGTGCAGGAGTTGGCTGAAATCCCCCCTTTTAATTGAAGATTATTTTTAAGAATTATGCCTTTTGTTCTGTATGTTTTACTTGTTTGCCAATTATTTTCTAAGTTTTGTCCTCAAAAAAGTCTTATTACTATGTCATGGGATGACAGTGTAATAAAACATCCAGCCTTGGTAAGCCTGGCCTATGTTTGTGCCTGAGCAGCAGACTGGTCTCTGGGCGGGGGCTCAGGTTTTGCACGTCCCCCATCCACGAATTAACCTGGGTTGGCAGTTGTGGTCCCTGTGCCTGTACCTATTCCTAATGAGAACAACCTCCGAGTTGAATTGGAGCACCCCAGGGGAGCACGTCCGCACAGGTATGACATCGGATAACGCAGAAGGGTTGCGATGAGCAGCACGCGTGTGGTGCCATCAGGATGAAGCTGATGAAGCTGACGGCCTCGATGCCGCTCTGGCTGCACAAGCCGGGCTCTGCCACCCCCTGAGCCCCAACCGTGGGTGCTCAGGGTGCATCGAGGCCCGGCACAGCTCACCCCACACGGCCCCTGTGGCAGCCAGCACCCACCTCAATGCTGTGCACCAGGAGCCCCCCAGCCTCTGAGCATCACGGCTGAGCCCCTCGTACCCAGGCGCAGCCCCAGGAGGGGCTTGGTGGGTGCTGAAGGCGCTCGCTGCAGCAGCCTGATTGCCACCCGAGCACTTCCACGCAAACACCCTACACACATTGTCAAGCACTTAGATCACTGGTGTCAACTGGGGGCTCCCGCCCTGGACCCCAGTGATAATTTTGAGTTATTTCAATAAGGCCTTTTCACCGAGCTCATCCCTGCACCATTTTGGCTGCTACAGCTGCTGTTTCCTGACATGAAAGCCACAGCCAGGGCTTGCTCTGCCTGCCAGCAGCCCCCTGAGAGCCCTCATGATCCATCCGTGCATCAGCAGGAGCACTTGCACCTTCTCCTGGCCTTGCCTTGCCTAGGAGATGTCCCTGCTTATTGTAGGGGGGTTGGACTAGATGGCTTTTAGAGGTCCTTTCCAACCCAACACATTTTATGCCTTCCCAGCCTCCCTCTTGGGCTTCACCATTTCCAGGCTCCTGCTCCATCAGCTGCTGAGGGAGGAAGACCAAAAGAAGGCAGAGCTGCACATCTTTGCACAAGCACAGCTGTAAAATAATACAAGCCCCTGCTTTTACTGGAGAAATGTGAGTCTAATTAATAAAGCTGCACTGGCTACCACACAGGAATGCTTGCTGAGCACCTGCAGGTATATTCCACCGATACAGCTCAAATCGGAAACAAATGGATTGTTGTCTTGTACAAAGAGCTCTCCCAGCCCGGAATCCTCGCATGCTGTTGGAGGGCAGCAGGCTGTAACTCTACCGGCCCCTTCCCCGACTAGTAAAGCCCTCCCCGCATTATGAGGCAGGTGCCGCTGAATTATGAAAACTCACTTTATTTCAGCCTCCTTGCTCAGCCCACGATCTGGAGGTTTGCAAAACATTCCCTCTGCAGGAGTTCCAATCACGCCTTTCTCAGCCACTGTAATTAGCTGTTTACCCCCCAAACATTCCTTTTTTGGCACGGCTCTCACAATGACCTAACTCACTTTCCATGCAGGAAAATTTCATGTTTGGGAAATTGGATTATTGGAGGATTTACTTTTCTTTAACAGTAAAAGTGGCTCTCGGCCTGCGCAGCAGCTGCTGTGGCAGGAGGAAGGCTGCGCTCGCGGGTGGACTCCTCCTCCAGCTTGGCGGCTTCTCCACATCTTCTGTGGCTACCGGCAGGACCGGCCAGGCTGGGTCAGAGCAGCAGCTGGCGAGTCTTCTCGTATGTTCCCAGGAAGATGAAGCCTCCCAGGCTGATGGCTGCCATCCGTGGGACAACACCTGCGAACAAGCTGAGGGCAAAGGAAAGGCGGTTTCCGAGGATGAGCAGAGAGCGGATGCTGAGCTGCTGGCTGCAGGGGCTTTGGAAAACAAAGCCAAGAAAAATTCTCTCTTGCCATTTTCTTAAATTCCCCCCCATCGCCCACTGAAGGAACCTGTCTGGGCTTTCCTAACAGAGTACTCTCAAGCCTTGTGATTTTTTTAACCCCTCTCCACACTCCTCAGGTGCAGAAGGCTTTGGGCCACGCTGTAGAAAGGCAAGCTCAGACACATTCCCATGAAGGGCTGCAGACAGATGGGAAGCATCCCATCTTCTGCCACCCCCATCCAGCCTGGGTAGAGGGACCTCAGGCTCTGCCAGGAGGTCTTCCACACAGGGACAGCCCAGCTCACTGCAGCAGCTCATTCTCTGGGCCAGCAGGGAGGGAGCACGAATGGCTGTGTGTTGCCGTCACAAATTTTAGGTGCTTCATCCTAATAGTTCTTGGAAGCGAACAGGAAACCTGTGCAAAGCCAATTGCTCGACATACCTAAGTTCACAGTTGGTTTAACAACTTCAGGATAGGCTGGTGCATCCTCCCAGAGGACTACAGGCTTCCTTCACCACAAGCAAGGATTAAACATTAGGCTCGAATCTGTTCAGCATCCCCCCACTGATCTATCCCCTGCACAGCGGGAGCCGTTTGCAGCACAGTCTGGCTGAGCTCTGTGGGGACGCTGCTGTCCTCGGCTTTTTCCAAACGCTGCGTGCTTCCCGCTCGGAGCGTGTCCACAGCGGGACAAGGTGTAATTCCCGGCGAGACTGGGCGGCACAGAGATTCACACATCACCGGGGCTGCTCAGGCATTCCCTGCCTGCGCCCGGCTACTCACGCTGAGCTGGGGAAACCTCTGGCTGCAATAACTCTGGTTTGCCTTCTAATGAGCTTTGCTAAGGAGCCTGGAGCACACAGGCAGATGGAAACATTTTATGGCTTTACTAGACAGCAATTGGGTCTATTACCATAATGACAGCTTTAAAACAGAGTAATTTGTACAGGGCATGTATGGACAGAGAGCTGATAGGGTAAATCCTACAGTGCTGCACTGCTCTTGAGAGGCATGCCATCCTTCTGCCAAATTAGGCAGCCCTCATTATGGGGGCAGTGGCAGACATTCATTTACAGAACAGCCCACTCAAGACACAGTTATTACACAAACAGGGGCTGATAACTGAGTTACCCAGAAGCTGCATCCCTGGCAACCTCCATTACTAACCATCACTTCCAAGAATCCTGGTCCTGCTCCCCCAGTTTCCTTTTCCCACCTGCCACCTGTGGCCTCTCCAATTCACGCTTCCCTGGTGGGCTCCGTTCCGTAGGAGGGCAGAGCTGAACAGCTCCAGGGCTGCCATGAATCCAGAGAGCTCAGCTCTGCTGCAGGCTTGATCTAAACTGGTCACCACTGGGCCACCCCTGCCCTCAGCAGCAGATGAGATTAATCTGCTTTTTTTCTTTTCTGCTGGCCCCATCAGAGCCCACTCTGGTGGGCACAGGTCTGCTGCCAATTTGTATTTGCTGCCTGTTAGCACAGATTTCACCTGGCACCCTGCCACTCCTCTCTCCCTGCCTGGGTTTTCCCTTTTGCTTAAGCGACTCTTCCAGTGAGTGGTCAGGTCCAGCACCAAGGGCTGGAGGGCTTCCCCTCCGCTGTCCCAGCACCCAGAGCTGCAATGAGCACACAGCCTGTCAGTAGCAGGAGTCACAAATCTGGGAATCACGTTTAAATCCCAGGGCAAGGCCTGGCTGCAGGTGTGTCCTCTCCAACAACATGCGTGTCCTCTGAGGTTCAGCGCTCTGTTTCCAGCCCAGCAGTATACCTAGTCCCATGGTCACAGCAGCAAAGGTGATGTTTTGGGGCAACAACTCAGCAACCAAAGCAAATTCCTTCTCAACAGAGAGGAGGTTACACATCGGAAAGGACACTGCAGAGCCTGGACACAGCATCATGGGACCAGCACTGAAAAAAGCACAATGTGCTCAGGAGAAAACCTCCATATTACACTTCAGACCAAAGAGGCAGCCATGCTGAGGACAAACACCGCTTTCATCTGACTACAGCTTTGCACCAAAGTCATCCCAGTGGGCAACTTGTGTTTCGCAAAGCAGCAAGCCCTGGCACAGAGGCTGCTTTAGCCATGCGCATCAGTGAGATCTAGCTCTGGCGAATGCTGTGGTTAGTGCCCACTGTGCCACGTCCACCCTGACCAAGAAGCTTGGCTGAGGAACAGGACACCTGGTGCAAAGTGCCAGCTCCATCCCCAGCTACCACAAGCTGGGACAAGCCATCCCACCACATTTATCAGACAAAAAAAATCATTGTCTTTCCCACCAATGAGGTGTCAAGCTCCATACTGCCTTTCAAAAACCATAATCTCCTTGCATGAAGAGCAGCTGGCCAAGATGTAAACCTGCTTTCATATGAATGGCTCATCTACCCCACTGGCAAGAGCAGAGAGGCGCACAGATCTGCTCACCGCATCCCTATCCTGTCTCCCACCACAAGCCTGGCTCTCCCTGGACAGAAAGGGATGTGAAATTTCTTGGCGTGAAGCAGTGGGATTTACTAGGTGCAGACCAGGAAGCTGAGCCCTGCGCTCTGGTTTTAATAAGGTGGCAATAAGCAATGCATCTTTCTGCCCTCAGAATTCCTCCTCTTCAAGTACAAGATTTATTAGAGGAGCCATAAATTATTTCATGTTGCAACTGGCCAAAAAAGCCCGACATTTTTATTGGTTTTGATTAATAGATTTATAATTGGCAGCAGGCATGGCAGCCTCTGCGTTTATTTTTCCCAAGACTTTCTTCCTTTTCCTTGCAGCTGACGCAGCTTGGCCTCCTTTACATGTTACTTTTTCTCCAGATCGCTTATTGTTTTGATTTCAGTTGAATTGCGTTCCCTTTGGTCCTAGTCCATGGGTACTATCTTTAGGCAGAGTTTAATTTTGGGTTATTTAGAAAAGGGCACTGCTGAAACACCCTGAGAAGAACACAAACATACATTTTTCTTTTCTCCCCCTTTCCCCAGCCAAGTCCATGCCCCTTCACACCCTTCAGCGCTCAACTGCCATCAGCAGCAGACGTGGCTTCACTCCTCACAGTCCCTTCCAAAACACACCCTAGAGTCCACCAAGCCATATAGGACCCAAAACTCATCCACTGCCTCATCACCTCATCACCTCAAAGAGCAAACCTGAGACAACCCATCTCTGAGCACTGCCGGGGGGCACAGCTGGACGTCTTCCTGGAATCGGTGTTCAGGAACTTCCTGCAATTTGTTTTGAATTATTTCCCACATGTGTCGAAAGGGGATTGAACTTTTATTAGCTGGGCAAGCAGAGATCAGATGTCAAGAGAGAACCGTCTCCTGCAAAGCTGCGATGTGCATGCTGCTTCGAGTAACCATTTACAACTGTTAAACCAGCATCCCAAAAGTATTGGCCACATCAAGAGGATTAAAAACCCATGAGAAATTACAGTGAAAAGCCCCAAGTAAAGCTTTGAAAATGCCTCAGTTTATCTTCCAAGCCAAGGGCAGGTGGGACACAATCTCTACTGAAGGAAGCACAGGCTGAACCTCATGGACTGGGGGAGTGGTTTATGACGTATATTCACTAAGAGTGGCCAATAACTGGTATGAGTCACACGCTCAAAGCGGGCAAGATAGTGTAAATGAAGCAGGTATCTCTAAAAAAATCAATCATTTATAAGCTTGTGATGCCTTAACATGTTCTACAAAGGAGTCCTCTAGCAGAGGACTTTTGGTTCACAACACCACTCCAAGGTCAGAAGAGCAATTCTCCGTCTCAGGACTGGGTAAAGAGGCAGTTAAAGAGACTGGATCAATGCTACCCCAGAATCCCACAACTGGTCAGAAGAAAGCCCAGAACACTTCTGCGCTCCAGCCACAGCACGAAAGCTGCTGAGGGCTGCTCTGCAGCTGCTCAAGACTTATTCTTTGCACTCAAACCTGTCTCAGAAAATGCATTTTTGCAACAACTGCCTCACCAGAGAAATCCAAATGGGCACGGGCTCAAGCCTAGACCCAACGGGAAGCTCAAAGGACATGTCGGGGAGCGGAGCACATGGCTCCCTTCCTTCTGCTTCAGCTTGTCCCTACTGCCGGCATCACACTGGCATCGCCTGCTCCCATCATGCTTTGCAGTAAGAACAGCAAATAGAACAGAATTGAGGAGACCTTGCTTGTGTTTTCAAATCAGTAGGAAATTGCAAGGAGGAGGAAAAGACTGTCCATAAGGGACACATGGCTCCTATGTTGGCTTCCCTGACACCTCAGGCGGGGGCATTCACACACCTCAAGATGAAACTGTGGTACTCACTGCCACAAGATGTGCACCCTTGAAGTTTAAATGAACACAAACCACAAATTTTTGCACACATTCACAGAGGGAAGTCCATTATGAGGTATTAAACACAAAGCCACCCTCACCTCCAAAACCTGGAGCTAAGCTTAGAGATTGTACCATGGATATACTCCAAATAACGCCCCATTTCTGTGCTCTTCCCTGGACATTGCTCCCCACCAGAGATGAGACGAGGACATTGGACCTCCATGGAAGGACTTGTTCTTAGCTACCTGACAGCTGCTCCCTGGCCATGTGTACAGCAATTAAAAGTCTTTTCCTCATGACGATATTTGAATATAAGCAGACCATCACATCCTCTTCCAACCCTGACACACACAGAGAGAGATACACCACCTGAGATGTAGCATGTCCTTACCCTGACAGGCCTTGTGTCCTCCAGACGTTACTGAGGGCAGTCAGAACATTCCCACTAGCGTTGCTGGAACCAGCCTGCACCAAAGAAAGAGAGAGATTGGAAACTGTTGGCAGAGAGGTTTAGTTACTCACAGAGCTCCCTGTCCCAATGACCCCTTAGCCCAGGCACAGGCAAAAGCTCCTTGTCTCCAGGAATGAGGCAAAGGGCAGAAAGAGAAACCGAGGCACCGAAGAACAACATGATCACTCCAAGGTGGCAGAGCTGCTTAGTTGAGAACTGGGTATCCAGTCCCTTCTGCACTACACTCAGCTCTACATCCAGCAGCTGACACCAGAGTGAAATGTAAATAAAAACACAGTTTCAAAGCACCAACAAGTGACTTTGCTGCTCACTGCAAGAAGACAGCAGGCTTGAGGTTTACTTAAAAAAAAAACCAAAACAATACGAGTAGCATATTGTATGTGAAAATCGCCTTGAGTGAAAACCAGAGGACAAACAGCAGGATCACAGACAATTGAATTACATGTGTGATCTAGTTAGTGTGAGATGACTAATACGAAGATGCTGTTTAAATGGTCTCAGAACACCTCGAAGCACCTCACCAAAGCTGACCTGGTTGCAGACACAAACAAAACCCAGGTCTCTCAGTTTTATCACCCACACTATGCAAAGGCAAAGAAGCTGCAGCAGGTACAACACCCAGCAGTGAGAGATAACAACACGGTGAGCACAGATGTGCACGCCTCGGCTGGGGAAGTGCACGTCACCAACACGAAACACCCCTGTACTGAAGGATCAGAGCAATACGGGAACAACCACCCACAGAATCTCTGCGATGCCTGACCTTCGCCAACACAACAGCTCTTCTCATGGCAGGGAAATGCTTTAGGATATCCACCTGCTGAGGGCTTTTAGCTATGTGGCTGCTCAGCTCTGCTCTGGGTCAATGAGATGATGATGAAAACACTGGACTTACTAGCAATTTAACTACTTACTAAACTTACTGATCTTAGAAGCCATCTCCCTTCTGCCTGGTTGGCAGATGTAAGCCATCACAACCTCTATGGCTTAAAATTATAGGACAGAAAATCCAGCACAAATTCCTCCTCAGAAAAGACACACACACCCACCCAAGCCCAACAATTATCAGAACAACAGCGGAATAAATCCCTGATGAGCAGTTTAACTTTGGGTGTCTGACTCTGCTAGGATTTTCTCCTAAAGACACTACATGAGACTCTAGAATTCTAGCACAAGCACAAGCCCTTCTCAGGCAGCTCCTTTGGGAAAGGACCAGCAGAGCAATTCAAGGAAAGGAACACAACAACTTCATTAGGTCTGTATGCACTACCTGTTCACATCTAATCCAGCCTTCGAGGACAAGAGCCGGAATCATTATTAATAGGCACCGGATTTCACTCTGTAACGACCATACAGAAACTCTGGAATTGCCCAAGCCATTCACCTGCATGTCTGCTGGCCTCCTTCGCTCTTACCTTTGCCAACATAATTCTCGTCTTCGCTACATCGAGAGGTGTGGTGACTGCAGCTGCAAATCCACCTGAGCAAAATAAAACACCAAACACAAGTGAGACATTGTAGGGGGAACATGAATGCCACGCTGCCTGTAATTCCCATGGCTGTGGTCAACACTGCTCCATTATTAATGCCTATAGCAAGTTTCCTCATGTCAGCGTCCAGGTATGGGCATGTTTGTTGGAGGTCTGTAGACATGAGTGTTTTACTCTTGAATGTTGACCTAAGGAAGCAGCTCTATACTAGTTAACTGTAAATCCAAACATCCCCATTGAGATTACTGTCCTTTTGTTTTGGACTCCATACATATAGGAACATATGAAGGTTATAAGGATAACAGATTCCGCTTCCAACACCTACAGACAAGTCTGAAAGGAAGAACCTGCTTACTCATTTGCAGAGATGGGAAAATAAGTTTGTCCCACTGTGTTCTGCCTTGAAAATTAAAGTCTGACCATTCAAATGCTAGAAAGACAGAAAGAAAGGAAAGATGCTCTGCAGCTGGAACAACACACTTCAGGGGCAAAGCCGTCCACAAGATCTAGACCTTAACTGTTAGACCTGCGACTCTATTTCAAGGAAAGAAGACAAGCCAGTATTTGGGCTAGAGCTCATGTCCAACGCATGAAATCAGCTCCATTTTGGATAACAACAATGTGAAGCTGCCCAAGGGTCTTTGGAAATTGTCAGAAGTCTGCTGCCGCAAGAGCCATGCCATCTTCCCCTCACGTGTGTTTTTATTCCCCCTAATTACTCCCAAACTTCACCCTTGGAGCTCATTACTTTCACTTGGAGCAGCCAGCTCAGCTGTGGCTTTCCTCCTGAAAGCCAGAAATCCTCAGCTGATCCATCTGCGTGTCTCATCCACAAATGTGTGTGTGCCTGTCTCTGTATTTTAACCCTGTGGCTACAGCCCAGCCTCTTGTGCTACCCAGGGACCAGCTTTGCTGCTTTTTCTCCCAGGATGTTCTTCCCTTTGCCTTATTTCTCCATCCTAAAATTAACTCTAATCTCTCACTCCCTCCTCTGTTCACAGTATTTCAAGCAAGTAGTTCATGCTGAGAAAAAGCCAAAGTGATGGAAACTTTCAAAACGCAGGAGTAAGCCCAGCAGTAAGTGGGGGAAGAAGAGGGGGAAGAAAAGAGAGAGACTTGTTCTGAAATGTCTCTTTCTTCTTCCTCCTGTTTTTTTTCTCTGGAGCTTGTATAAATCCTATATCTGCTACAGCAGGGAACAAAGTGACTCCAAAGACTTAAGCCTACACGGTACCCAGGGAATAAGCTAAAAATAATCTATTTTCTGTTCCAAGTTTTATGGAATGTAGAAAAATTGATCTCTTTTTTCTTGGGATGGGAGAGGGGAAAATAGTTTCTTCTAAAATATGTAAGTAATCAAAAAATCCATCTTTGTGCTGGCTTGTGTTTTTACCTGCACCTCTCTCTCTCTCAGACACCTTAGCTTTAACATGCTAAAGCCCTGCTTTATGTCAGAACAGAGGTTGTGCCAGCTGGCACGCTACATTGACTTCTTACAGTTAATTAAGGAATGTCCCGTGACAGTTCAGGACATGCAGTAAGGCACATGTGCAGTCCTATGGATCTCCAACAGGAACAGCAGGCAAGCTGAGTTAGCCAACAGCCCAAAACACTTAGTTTTGGAGCAGCTTCTGCTCATGTAAGATCAGCCCATCCGGCTCACTCCGCCGGAAGCTTTCTAGCAGTGATACCTCACTAAAAAGCAGAAAAATGGGCTGTATTCAAGAAGGCAAAGCAGAAACTATGAGCAAGCTCAACTAAACTCCAGCCCATTCTTGGACCTTCTTTAAGGTCAAAAATCTTTTTATTGCGAGCCAGTTTTTGAGCAAGTGACCCAAAGGCTTTGAGAGAATGGTCTGGAGAGAAACTTTGCTACTCATGTCAGTGATATATTTTTAGGACAGCAAAAATAATCTCCATGGAAAATAGCGGTTTTACAAGTCTAGATGTAGAATCCTTTCCTTTGCCCACAGACCAAGATAAAATTAAGCAGTGAACCACATGGCTGTCAGGCCTGTATCGAGCAAAAAATCTCAATGCATCACTCAGCTATAAAGCTGACAGTAACACTTCAGTTAGATTAATTTATTTCCCTTATCAGATCACAGTAATTTTCTAATGCATTTGTTCCTAACAGTTTTTTATAGGCAGAAGCTTCAATCTTGGCTGATAGAGTGATTAGAAAAAACACAGTTTATCCTGATACAATGTTCCCAAATTCTTATCAGAAAGGTTTAATCAAGGCTGACCAGTTTTCATTTTTTCCCCAGCTAACATCTGGATCTTTCAGACTCTTTTGTTATTAACATTTCAATGTTTCTTTTTCCATCACTGGGAAGTATTTAGTACAGATTTACCAATCAATTTAGAACAACAACAGCAGCAGAAAAATGCTTCATAAGCACAACAAGCAGCAGGATAGCAGCTAAATTAAATGCAAGTTTGTATATGCTTGACAAAAACACAAGATTAAAGCTAACATTTGTGGGGAACCACATTCTGTTGAAGGCAGTGAGTCTGACAACATGAATTTGCTCCAGCCTTAACCCTAAATGTCCAAGGTAATTTTAGAGTGACCTCTTTAGTATTAGTACACAGGTATCTGAGAACAGGCCACAGCACTAGTGTGATCCTGCTCAGTCCCACCTGCTCTAGCTGGGTAAAGGAAAATAAAATGTCCCTGTTTCCAATCATCAGATTAATACCACAGATACAAACTAGTACAGTTAGAGTCTACGAGGGCTGTGCACTGTACTGAGACACAGTAAGGCCCAACAGATCTTCAAATCACTCCTTTCATCTATTCCTTCTATCAGTGAATTCTCCAAAACCTGCCACATAAGGCTGGAGTCTGCTCAACTAGTCAGCAACCAGGAAAAGAAGGTATCAAAATATCAGGAGCGTGAGAAAGGCCCAGACACATCCAGCCTTACACTCCTACTCATTCTGGCTGCTCTGCAGAGCTGACAGAGAAAAAGTCACCATTACAGGCAGTCTGTGCTCAGACAGACCCATCAACTCATTCCTCCTTTCTCCCTTGCCCGAGAAGGATCTGGCAATAACTTGAGCTAGGCAAGTAGGCATAAAGATAGATTTTCACATGGGAGAAGGCTCTTGGCTTATTAATATTTCTAGCACAGTGACAAACTCCTCTGCTGGGAAAATAAAACTTCATGCAGTAGTGGAAAATTCATCACCTGTCCCCCTAGAAGTTACAATGGACACTGTATATTCACACGTCAGACGAGCAGCTAAACTTTACCAAGCTCAGGGTGTTAAACAGAAAATCCCTCTGCTACTCACACTTTCCCAGTGACCAGTTCTTGATGGAAGTGCTAGTGACAGACATCCGCAGGGAATGATTTACCTTTATTTGGCAGTAAGAATAAAGCCTTGAAGACTTAAGATATTCCCTTAGGTTCCTGTTGGCATTTCCTACCCTTTTTAGCTGTCATATGCATATAAAAATTGAGAAGAGTCAGAAGAGAGTGAAATACTTCACCTGAGAACAATACGTAACCCTAGCTCCCCACAGTAAGGCAGCTGCCTGCAGAATATGCCATTGCTGCTATAGAAAAATGTTTCACGGGTTCTTTGACACACTCCACAAGATCCTATGAAGTAAGGAAGAAAACTTCTTCAGCCCCCATATCTTTTATTCCCTATACCATTTTAACTTCCCCTCACCCTTTCTAAAAGGTCCAGGGAACCCTTCGGTGCTCCTCCTGGTTCTGTGCTTCTGTCATCTGGCCAGACCCCTGGCACTCTCTTCTGCAACAACAGCACAGTTCAGTAGAACAAGATCATTTCAAGAGATAGCACCTGGTGCTTCACTAATGTCCTTGTTTGAATTAGCCCCACTTAGGAAAAGAAAAAAATCCAGGGTGAGCTCTATTATTATTGCCTGTCTTCATTACTATTTTCTGTACTGACATCTGAAGGTCACCCAAGACAGATTCAGTCATGAACCCCAAATCTGGGTTGAAAAGCTGACTCGCACAGGTCCAGCACTAGCCCTCACGGCATCCTCTTACACCGACCAATTTCCAAGTTCACAATCAATCTTTTTCAGAACACCTCAGTCAGTTCTTAATTGAACTTTTATTTTATTAGGTTAATTCGTTTTTAAGAGGAAGTTTATTCTGCTCCTTTATCACTGTGGGAACAACACGTGCCAATAGTAAAGCAAAGTGACCCAAGAACCTCTTTGGATTTCAGCAGAAATACCAAGAGACAAAGCACTGCTTCTCCAGCAATTTCACCAGTGCAGGGTTAGAAGCATGGTCAGAGCAGACACTACAGGGAAATCTTGAGAACTACTCAAAAATTTATTCAGAGCTATAGAGTTAAAGAGGCTTTTAGACACAGTGTGTAATCTTGTCAGAGGTGATTAGATCAAAACAAAAGTGATGGGAAGTCCTCTCTGTTAATGTGCAAAAAGCTCTCGTTAGTGCTTTATTATTCACTAGGCTTGTATCTCCGTCCTGGGTGACTTTGTCACCCCAGAGCATTAATTATTAATGTTAAGCCACACTTTTTTTACAGTAGGGAGAAAGAAGGCGTCCAACAGAGGCAATTTTCCATCGCATTAAATGGACACTCAGGTTCTTTGACAAGCTGGAGATCTCCTTGCTGCTCCAGGGCAGGACTTTGCTTTCCCAACAGCTAATACCCAGTGGCAGGATTTTCCATGGAGGACGTGAAACCCACTCAGAAGCTCTTCTGGGACAATCTGCCCTGGTATGGTGGAGGGCTGGGGTGCAGTGGTCCAGCCAGGCAGCCTGAGCCCAGAGAAGACTTGAGCACAGAATGCAACCACAATCACACCTAGCCTGCCTGCAGCACGGGGACATGCTTCCCTCTTCTGCCTCCAGCCTACCAAAGCCTGTGCCCAGCTCTGGGCTGGTGGCCAAACAGCTCAAACATGATGCAAGGTTTGGTTCAAATGGAACCCCTGGCTTAAAATGTCATGTAGATCTTCCCTTGGGTTCCTCCCCACTGGCTGCTCAGATATCACCTTCTCTTACTCCCCAACTGCTCCAAACATCTCTAGTTAACACACCAGAGATTATGATGATAAAGCTGGATGAGGCCTCCTGGGATTAATTATTAACAGATGAGACAGAGACGATTCCAAATCTCTGATATTTATGCTCATGCCTATTACGTTTCTATAAAAAGCCCATGGATCACATACATACATCTTACACATGTGAGCTCAACAAGAAGAGTTGGGCCTCTCCCAGCACTTTGCCTGAAATTGCTGCCATTTCCCAGGCACTGGGGATTGAACTCAATCTCTTGTTGATCTTTGTTCTGTCTTCACCAAAGAATCAATTGTGATTTAGCTAAGAACTAACTGATGCACACAGACACACACACACACACACACGTATTTGTGTGTCTGTGCCATCAAGGACTTTTCTTTCAGTTTGTTTCAGCTTATTACCCTGCCCCTCAGAACCTCTGACATATTTTTAGAAAGTATTGAATTCAAACAAAGAACAGAGGAGAAAAGCACGTTTGTGTGATTTCACCATCCCACTACTACCACGGTGGCATATGAAAGTACCATGCTTACAGGTTGTTTTTTTGAATAATCTTTTCCTTCTAAGGTTTATAACATGACTTTCAATGACTCGGATGCACACATCCATCTTATTTTATTCACAGGATACTGGAGAGGTTTTAAGTTTTTGTTTTGGGGTGGAAAGAGGCATAAACAGTTTGGTCTGGTTTTTCTTCTCTTGTTTGAAGCTATATGTAGGTAGTTAATAATTTAACTGTGGAATCCACTCTCCAGAAAGCAGGAAATTATTTTTCCACTGCCTCCATTCAGTAAGAACACTAAATATTTTCAGTGAAATAGAATGGATGCAGTACCAGATTAGATCAATACAGAACCTGCTTGTTACACATCTGCAGAGAGAGGGAATGGAGATAGAAGGGAAAGGTTCTGATCCAAAAAGAGGTGAACCTCGTGAGTTTTGAAGCAGGTCCTCAAAGGAAAGGAAGTTTAAAATACTGCTGTTGAAAAGGAAAGAAAAAGAAAGAAAAGGGAAACAAAGAACAGAGAAGGAAAGTCAGGCTGGAGGAAGTGCAGCTGGAAAGATAACCTAGAGAATATTTATCATCACCAATTACAACATAATCTACAAGATAGGACTCCAGCTCTGCAAAGATTTGTGTTTGGGGAATACAGCCTGTGAAGACAGCTAGGTTTAACTGTCTCATCTACCACCACCATGGACCTGGAAGACTGTGTGCTGCTCCACAGAGGACATGGTGTCTCCTCCAGCACAGTGTCAGGTCTTCCGAGCATCTGCCAAAGGGCAGTGAAGTTGTTCATGCACAGCTGTGCCTCTGGAAGCTCCTTCTGTGATATTTCTGCTAGAAGGCGAGTGGACACTACTGAATATCCATCAAATAGCAGCAAGTCTAAGCACAACTGGTCAGAATCAAGACATACAGAAAAGGAAATAGAGGCAATGGGCTAGATTTCCAGTCGAGGCACCAAACTGGGCTGTAGGAAATTACTCTACAAGCCTTGGGTAAATCAGATAACCCTTCCAATTCTCTAAACATGCCTGAACACAGCTCTTGTATCAATCTGACTGTAAAGAAATCAGCGGAGCTAACCAAATTAATGATCCCCTATCACACCTGCAGTCGTACAGATTGCATTTTAAAGCATTTTTAGTCTGATAGGTCATTTTGTTTCAAAACAAAATGAACAATCTGCTTCAACTGCTCTGATTTTGTCTGCATGGATTTGAAGTTACTGTAAAATCCAACAGTAGACCAAATTTTAAGCAGAATAAAACTCCCTTCCCATCACATAACATAAAAAATACAGCTGGACAAGACCACATGAGATCATCTAAAATATCCCCTTTGCCCCAAAATGGAATCAGTTCTACCTAAACCATTCCCTCACAGCTCATATGCCCGATCTGCGGAGCTCTGTGCAGCTGCAGCCAGGCTCCCTTCTCTCAGTCCTGCACTTACAAGCGCCCACCAAAGTGAAGCCTCAGTCTCTGCTGGAATTCTGCTGCTATTAATACTTCAATTTCCCTAACAGAGCTTATTTTTTAAAAAAATCACATACAATGTAATGGCTCTGATTTTTTAAGTCATCAAAGAACAAGCTTTGCTTCTGATAATCTCTATTTCAAGAAATGTTGTAATTTCTCTTTAAACAGGATTTATTTTTTCCATGTCTTCTATTGCTGGTTTGGAAACTCAAAATGTATTTTAGCTCCTTGGGGAAAAGCTCTGGCTGCCCATCTCTTAACTACTGATCTGCTTTTTCTATTAAGACAGTTGAGCCTCTCCTCCCTCAAACTTGTCAGCTATACTGATGAGTCATTAATTGATTTTTTTTTCCTCTTTTTTTTTTTAAGCAACTACAGTAGGCTAAAATCAAGAAAGAAGCCTACTGAAGAATTCAATTAACTTCTGGCTTGTTTGGTAATAAATAGTGCAGTATCGTATTCTGCCACTTTTTATTCTTGTTCTAGTGTCTGGAGATTGCCCAGATGTTTCGTCCTCTGGGGTTTTTTTTGCTGCGGAAGGCTTTTGCCTCCGGGCTGTGCAGCACTAGCCTCTGCTCTCCCGACTTGAGTTAATCTAGGTGGCTGTCAGAGCTGTCACATGAATGGTGAATCATGGCCTCTCGCTGCAATCACTTCAACCCCTGGGGAAGTGCTCAGAGCAGACAGCTGCACAAACCCCCACCCAAGCAAAGTTTCTCCTGGATGAGGATTTTACAAATCAACTTTGAAATAATCACAAAGCCTGACTGACAGGCCCCTGGTTTTTAAATAACAGAAATTTGTCAAAAACAAATTGGTTGTCTTTCAAACAGACACCCTGTTTGAGTCTTCTTTTTTTCCCTTTGCTGACTTTCCTATTTCCAAACAGCAACTGGATCCATTTTCTTCTAAACAAACTTGAATTACAAAGGAATGTTGTTCTGCTATACTTAATAGATTTGCACATTTTTCCCTTTCTTCTTTAGTCTTTCCCAGTATAACATATAATCCTTTGCACCTGCAAAAGCTCCACAGACTGCTGACTGCCAAGAATCCACCACGTGACCCTGCTTCCATGACCAGAGATCCTGTGTTTAAAGAGAAAGGAAAATAAAAAGTTATTAAATGTTTGAATCTATCTGATCCCATGTGAGTTAACTCCAAGGATGGGAACTTAAGTGAAAAGCTATTTTTGTGGCATTTTTCAGTGATGTAATAAGTGATTTTTCCCAAGGAACTTGTGTACTTGAACGAGCAGATGGAGTGAGAAAGATGTCTGGAACTGAGGAGGGCCTGCAGCAAATTGCTTTCAGGGATTTCATATGTATGTATTTAAGCCTGTGGCCATGCAACTTTGCAAATATTTTGTGAGTTTATTTTCTTTCTGGCAGATAAAACAGTGCAAAGCAAAACACTGAGCTGGGGGGCATGCAAGAACCAATATCAGTTCAGCCCAGATGTACCAAACGCTCCCAGTTAAAATGAAGAGTCCCCAGCACAGGGAGAGAGAAGTCCTCTGTGCCCCCCTACCTTTCTTAAACCAACCCTTCCCTTCACGTTCCCCCAAATCCCGCATTGTTAAGAAATCACTCTTATCACTCCCATTATATCCCAAAGCAGGTGTGTCTCTGTTCTTCACTTGGTGTCATTAGGGACCACACATCCTTCTCCTCTCCACCAAGCCCTCACACCATGCTCCAGTCCATTTGCTCACAGCATCATTTAAACATGCACATTTAAAAACACCAACAAGAATGATGCCTTCTAAAAACACCTATCAAGAATCACATCAAGCAGTTTGATGAGTCCAATCGGTATCAGCAACAAAGGCCAATGTGTGCTGGGATGGTTTTATCCTGCCAGCTCCAGTTACTCTGTTCTCTCCTCCTCCTCTCCACTCCAGTGCCTCTTTCCCATCTCCTGAAATACTAAACGTTGGAAGTTCTCTGAGGGGAGGTTTCTGGTTCATGATGTGAGAATCAGTACTGAGCAAAAAGGGCTGGGATCTATGGCCCTTCTGAGGCCCACCGCAGAGAAATCGGTGATTTTATTTTATAACTGTGGCTCTATCTCATGCTTTTTAAAGCCGCATTACTTCTATACTATAAAATTTTCTTAGAAGCAACCCAATAGCTGTGCAAGGCTGAGACGTTGCTCTGGGGCTCCTGGTCTGCAACTGAGCTGCTTTCCACTGGGGCACGAGAACTCGTTTCCCTCATTTGCTGACTCTTCATTTAGCACATTGTCCTTGTGACTTGCTTCTTCCAACTTGGCTGGTGGTTGTATTCCAGTTGAATGTTTTAAAAATCAAACTGTTCAAGCAACAATGGCCAGCCACAATGTTGTTTGGTATCCTGCCATCGCTAAATAGCTGCAGCTCTGCTGTACGAAAGCACTAAAGGGATTTCAGGCTCTTTAATGCTAGCCATTCTTCTCCTGGTGTTTTCAGTATGGGCTTCTATTCTGCTGTCACCCACAGCAGAAACTGATTTTCATCTCATAAATAAATAAATAATTAGGGATTAATAATTCTTCATACCCATAAGATGCTTTCCTGGAATAACATACACACTTTGGACACACAGCTTTCTTGCAACTCAGTCCAGCTGGATGAAGAACACGTGCCCCCTAACACAAAAGGTGCTACCTGCCAAAGCATCTAGGTGCTGTCAAAGCATAAATCCCACCTTCAAAACCTATTTTCAAAACACTTCAGGTGCTTAAGAAACCTCAAATTGGAAGTCAGGGTTTAGAAATAAAACTGCTGGAGCAACCTGATAAAAACAGAATTACTGTATTTTTTTCTTTAAGTGTTCTCCAAATGTCTAAACATCTAAAACTAAACCCAAGAATTCCGAACAGTTACTTCTGTCATGCACAAAAAGCACTATGGAAGATCTGCTGGAGGACTAAGGAAAACCAGCACATTAATGCAGACATTCATGGCTTTGACAGAAGCCCAGCCTATTCTCAGTCATGATGGGGTTTTATGTTAATGGCATTGTCCAAAGAAGTGGGAAAAGTTCACTCTTATTTCTTGGCACGTAGCTCTGAAATCTAGTTTCTGATAAAGCCTGGCTTCCCAGTACAGCTCTGCACAAAGGGCCTTTGCCAAGCAAGGCAACCAGTGATGAATTCCCATCCGTTATGCCTGCAAATTGACAACAGGTATTTGCAACAGTCATGCACTACAGAAAATTGCTTAGAAGGGTGGAGCCAGGAACAGTTCAATTAAATTAGGGAAAAGGAGAATTGAGGCTGGAGAACAGGAAGAAAATTCCCCAACAGTGAGGTCTGCTGAACAGCAGAGCCAGCCTCCCCAGGGAGGAGAGGAAAGCCCTCTCCTTTGAGTCATGTAAAAATAGACCGGCGAAGGCACTCAAGACCGTACTGTGGGGAGTAATCCTGCATTGGCAAGGGCAGGCTGTGATGACTTCATGCATTTCTTTCCATCTCTGGTGTCGGTGATTCACCCAGAGCTTCAAACCTGAACACGCAGAAGAGCGAGAGAGAAGCAGGGCATGAGGACATCACTGCAGAGGAAGCTGAGAGGAACAAGTGTCACAAGGCCAAGAGGACTGGGAGGACTCTGGTCCAAATTCTTTCTAACCACATCTGCGCTGCGGGCCAAGCTGATGTGCTGAAGGTCACACATGTTTTCTCTCACAGCCCACAGACCCGCTAATTGACAGGGCTTTGTGGTAAGTTGGGCTTGTAAGTTCTTCAAAAACACTCGCCTTTGTGCTGCACTGAGCGTGGTTTTAATACAACTGACACAGAGCAAAGCACAGAGGCTATTAGAGGCTCATGGATCACTGTAAAACTGGGGCCTTGTTACTGGAAAGAAATACAGGATTCATACACATATCTCCCCAAAACACTGACTTTGGACAGAACTGCTGGTTCTTAGCAGCGACGCAGTGCCTAGATCACGCTCTGCCATCCTCGATGCTGCACAAATTCTGAAGAGCCTTCCACTTGGGGGGATAGTGGTGAAAGCTCAGGTCACACAGAAGACAGGTATCAGAGGCAGGCGCAGAGCCCATGGGTCACAGCTCACTCTCAGGGCTTCCAAACAGGGCAGAAGCACCAGCAGAAGCTGTGGGACTACACTGCTTTTTCTACACGTGCTCTTATAATACAAAACAAACTGGGAATTATAAGCCACACAACTGCAACAACGGGGTCAGCCTGGTTCCCCCCCCACCATCACCAAATGGCTCCTACCTGCTCACCCTGTGCTCCTGCTGCAGAAGGCTGCAGGAGATAACGAGACTTTTCCAGGGCAATACCCATTCCCACTAGTATTCACAGCCTAGGAAAGCAAAATGACAAGGAGCACATTACATGAAAGCGGCCGCCATGCCAAGCCTGCGTCATGTGTATTCTATTAAGCTGAAGGCTGAATAGAAGACTTTGTTTTCCACTTCAAAGGACCCCATCCCAATCTCTCGCTCTTCCCTTATGAATAACAAATTGGAAATAAATCTTCTGGCTGAAGCGCATGGAAACTCGTACAGTTGGGGCCCTCTGCAGCTTCCCAGCTCAATCACATGCTAATTTTTTTTGTAAACACTTTTATGTGATATATATGTAAATCTCACTGTGCATTGCTGCACCGTGTAAAGCAATACAGCGGGTGTGTCCTCAAGGGATGGGACACAGTGGGAAGCCTGAATGCAGATTTCCAATTATTCACAGGGATAATGTTCACAGACAAGGGTCAAGTTTTATATGTGGGCAGAGCCTTACTTTTCTTCCTAACGATCCCATTTCATACTGTCTCACAGGCCCGTGCCCTCTACTGCTCACCACAAATGCTATTTAACTCTTTTGATACTGAGAATACAAGGACACCCCATTTTGCTGGGCAGAAGGCACACTCTTAGGATATACCAAAGACCTTTCAATCTAAAAAAAAAAAAACAAAACCAACAAAAAAGGAGAAAATATTACCACCACCTTTAAATACAGGGGGGAATACATGGTGCCTACAAATGTGGGCTCCTCATGTGTTAAGGACACCTGGCTTCCAGATGGACAAGAACCTTTGACTCATTCACACAACTCTTTACCTGTGCATGCCTGGCACCTTTGATGTATGTTTGTGGGAAATGTTCAGGGCAGAAATCACCTGCCAGCTTTGTGCTCCCACCACAGTTGGGTCTTGGTCTATATTCAGCACACCTAAGCTATGGTGAGCCTGGGAAAGTGCAACACTTGCATCTCTCTTAAACCTGATGACCAGATCAACACCCTAAACACTACAGGAAGCATTGCAGGGACTGAAACATCTCTGCCCTGGCCTTGCTATTCTTCAGGCACTAAGGGGCAAGTAGACCTCATGGTGTACACTGAACTTGAGGCCTGCAGCTGAATAAATATCACAATTCACTCCAGATAAGCATCAGTAGTATTTCTACATACCCCTCTGTTCAAGGCAGTGTTCAACTTCATGATAACACAGGGGAGAAAAATCTCCCTGAATTCCGCATTAATCACATGGATTTGCATGCATGTGCAGTCCTGCAGACTGAGGAAAGAAAAGCAATTTTCACGTTTGCCTTTGCTACTAGAGATTTTCCTTGTGACGTGGCATTCTGCGTGGCTGATCCTCACAGATGCATGGCACATTAGCTACAGGAGAAGCAAAGAATTCCTAAGCTGACTGCAGTTTCTATATGTAAAGTCAAAGATAGACCATAAAACCAAATGTCCTCCCTAGTGAATTTTTATGTGCATATGTGCAACAAATGTGCAAGTACATGTGTATATTATCTCACAGGAAACATGCAAGCCCAAACACGGGAAAAATTCAGTGATCTGTGTTCACTGTTAACATAAACATTGAGACTCCATTTGCACTGATGGAGTTGCGCTCAATTACACCAGTACTGAATTTGGTCCTAGAATTAAACCCACCCAAATCATGGATAAATGGAGAGAAAGAGAACAAAAGTTGGCCTACATGCAACAGCATATTTTTCATGTTAAAAGCATTTCATTCCCTTTTTCTCCCCATATAATACTGCATTGATGCCTGTGACCCATTTGGATGTAAATCAAAATGGATGTGCTAAAAGCCTGGTTAAAGAAAATGTCTTCGAAACAGTGTTCCCATGGCAAGGCAGAACATAATATGCCAGCTACACTCAGTTTCCATGGCATGAGGGGCCATATATGTGTCTAGGGAGGAAAATGCACTTCTGAAAAATCACTTTGAAGTTAGGACGGCTTTCCTTGAGCATCTGCACTGCTACTACCTGCTAATAAATCTGTGCTTCAGGAAGGCTTGGGTGAATAAATTACATACAAGAATTACATGAGTCTTTTAAGGTTCTTCAGCAAGAAGCCAGTGTCAGAATCAAATGGTGAGCCCTTCCCATTGATTACTTCTCTATTCTACCAAATGTCCCTGGACGTCATTGTCAAGCTCAGCAACTTCTAGAGACCCGCTTGTGGTCTAGGCATGACCAAGAGCATCACAATCTGGCTCTGTATCTACAGACTGCCCGAGTCTGTTTTACTTCTGCCGTTTTAAATGCTGCATTGATGACCCAAGACCATCTGACTTTCTCAAACGTGTCTGCAGCACTGTAAGTAAAGATTGCATTTGTTTCGTTCTCTTTGGTGCAGATGGCGTGTAACATTCCTTCGACTGTGCTTCAAGATTGTGTGAATGACACTTATTGTGACACTAATAAAGTGAGGGCTGTTTGCTGAACAGCTGTTGGGTACATTGTTCTTTTGTGAGAAAAATGCAGCCCTTATGCTAATGGCATGCACACGCCGCATTGGCCACAAGGTACATCACGCCTCCAGCGCTACGGTGGAAATCTGTTTTCCTGATACAGCACCTAAGCAAATGGCAGACACGTTAGCGTTATTTAACGATCAGGACTTAATCTCTAAATCAGCCTGATCATTACTCAAAGAGGGAGCAGAGTGTGGTAGAACACTTACTACACTGCCTGCAAGGAAATGGGTTTAAAGCTGGGCCTGGGTTTCATTTACTCTCGACTTACATGCAGCTGAGCACAGCAGAAAAGAAATACTAGACTGCTTCTCCAGGAAAAAAGGAAAGATGTCACCTACCTACAGAGCAGGGAAAGAGCCATTTTAGGCCCAGTTTGGCAACATTCTTCTATTTTCTACTTACCCTGTTAAAGAGCAACAGATTTGATTGTAAATTTTAGGAGGGAAATAGCATGTGGTTTATTGTTTCAGTGGTGGAGTTATAAACACGTATTACTGCCGAGAACCACAGCTGCCTGGGCAGAATCATTCTGTAAACTTTTCATTCTTATTAACTTTAAAGATCAGGTGCAATGAGCTCCAACCAAGATTAGAGTCCTCACTCTCCATGGAAACCCACTAACCAGTCTTTCCACAGCATGCTTCAAGGTATGTCTAAGAAGTTTATCTGCTCTGACAACTACAAGCAAGGCTCAGCCCACCCTCAAACCACTTGTTCACATTCTACACTGTCTATATCGGCCCCCAGAAGTTGAGCTTTCTGGAGGGGGTAACCAAGAGAACCAAGCAAACGAGTACATGCGCCAGTGCTTTCATGTAGATCTGAAATTCAGTCCACCAGCAGATTTCCCAAGTTCTATTCCTCTCAACACAAGTGCCTTTTGCCTGGGGTAACAGCTGAACCTGGACAAAAAAACCAAGAGACCTAAGGAAGTTTCAATCCAACCCCAAGCCTGCTCTCCATCATGTGGGCAGAAACCAGTTTAGAAAAGACATGTGGAACTTCTGTCCCAGCTAACCTTCTGGTACCGCTCAGCCTCACAGAGGAACAGCTGGACACTCCCCACTCTCTTCACTACAACGCCCTGCTTATTTCACAGGGTGGAAATGTGCCTGTGTGTACTCCTCAAACCACTCTTTTCCTGAAGCCACCAAAGCATTCCTCTGCTTGCTCAGCCTGTTATACCCCTATCACACGCTATCACTGTCATTACAAAATCCCACAAGAGAGACCTGCCCATGTATGTCAACTCTTTGTCTCTAGCTATTGTCTTTGGAGGTCCAACCAAATGTCTCTCATTGTAAAACACCTGTTATTTTGCAAGACTTACAGACTTGAGGAAATTATCTTATTGCTAAAGCCAGTGACAAAAAACCACGTGAGCTCACTATAGTCTAAGTCTAAGGGTTTGCCCAGCGCCAAGACAAAGAGGGAAGTCCTGCCCCCAGTGAGTCCCAGAAGAGCCATAACATCACCTTGAGCATGGTCAGTCCAAGATTTTTATTGGAGCAGCACAATCTGTCCCAGCCCTCCCAGGGAGGCTGTGTGTGCAAGAGCAGGACTTGCTGGCACACACAGTCTGCAGGGTGAAGTCAGCCTGACCCTGACGTTATATAGTCTTAGCAATGTCCAAGTGTCTCATGTTAGAATTGGACACGTCTAATGAAAAAGACAAGAGGTTCCTAAGATAGTAGGTTTGTTTTCCCTCCTTAAGAAAAGCAACCAACCAAACAAAAAGCCTTTATTTTTCAAGTCTACTCACTTGAGACCTATGTCCTCCTGCCCTGCCTCTCACTTCTCTCCTCACTGGCTACCAGAGCCTTTTCTCCAGACATACAATACATTGGGTCTATAAAGAAAGCATTCTCTACGTACAGCTGTGTTGGAGTAACTCTCAGAGGCTCTGAAGCGCAGCCAACATGCAGAAATATAAAACCCAAGAGGACTGAGTCTTGTTCCACC
This sequence comes from Coracias cyanogaster, assembly GCA_033124195.1. Taxonomy (NCBI): domain Eukaryota; kingdom Metazoa; phylum Chordata; class Aves; order Coraciiformes; family Coraciidae; genus Coracias; species Coracias cyanogaster. Next base: position 93,086 of record JAVSBS010002900.1, read on the forward strand.
TGAGATGGGTTTATCTTACACACAGCACTGTTCTCTGAGAGGTCTGACCATTGCCACTCAGACATAAAAAGCAGGCATTATTGACAAGATGTTGCTGGACTCAAACCTAACCAGAGGCTCTTGATTTTGTGGGTGTTTTTTTTAAACATTATTTTGTCAAAAAAAACCACCCCAACCCTAACACCCTGTATTTCTGCAATACCCTAACAGAAGAAATTAATATTGTCTTTTTTGCTTAGATAGGTCTAAAAGAAAAAAAAAAAGGATTAAAACAGAAAATGAATCAAATTATAAATCCTTTATGCGTTCTCAGTAGGTGCTCAGATACGATGATTACAAGTGCTGAATAAAATGGCTGAAAGAACAGAAGGTAACAGAGAAAGGATGGACTCCACAGTGCTATAGTCACCTGTGTGGAGACTATGTACCCCTGGCAGCAGGGTGAAAGCAAGAGAGTTGCGCTAGACTCCCTGCAACCCACAACGATTTCATGCCAAGTATGCAGCCCTGTAATTTGAAATTCCCACAATTAAGATCACACATCTAGTATTTCCAAAGCAAGTTACAGAGGCACCCTGGAAATTCCAGAGCAGGATACAAGGGGACTGTATCTTACAACATTATTCCAAAACTTGAACTATAAGGAAGGCAGTGTGTTTGGCTGGCATTAGGGAAGCATACCACATCTATGTTCTGCTGCCTTTCTTTGTGGTCAGCAGGCTTTGAGATGGGATCAGAAGCAGTAGCCCCATCTAAAAGAACCTAAATCTGACCAAACTGCTACAGTGGTAATCAGCTGGTGCTCCTCTGAGGGTCAGTGCAAAGGAGAGTGAATGAGATCTGCAATGTCTTGTTCTTTTCTTGAACTCTGAGAAGAATTCAAAATTGTTTTAGCTTTAAGGCTTGGGCTAAAAAGACAGAGAAGAACTAAACTAACTCACTCTATCAGAGAACTGCAATGTCTGTCCTGAAATCTGATACACCGTAGCACAGATTCCTTCTCCCCTTTGGGGTTTATCAATAATCTGTGCCTAAAACAAAATACAGAAAAATAAAGAATTGAGAAGAGAAAGGATATTAAGCATGCATTGTAACAGGGGATGCTACTTACATAAAAAAAAAAGGAGGAGGCCTTTTTTTTTTTTTAATTGAAATCACCATCATTTATTTACTGGTGTTTCTTGAGCCATTGTGTAGATAGAGAAAATGGGATACAGAAACACCTGGTTTGCTACCTATGACAAGCCTTTATTAGGCTTCTTTAAGCTTAACATCTTGCTGCTGGCTGCGGACAGCACATATGTGAAGGCAAAAGAAACTCTTCATCTTCCATGTGCCTCGCTAACTGTCCTTTACAGTGGAAATATAATTTTCCTCATTTTTATGGTGATTAGCCTGTCTGGGGAAGTGTAAGCCTGAGTTTATCTTCCATCAGCTTATGTAACTTTGTACTAAAGGTTTTAAACATGACACAGCCACAGCACTTGTTTTGTTCTTCTCTGTGAGATGATCCATGCACATCACACACAACTTCTCTTGCATTTACTTTCTCAAGTAATCCCCTAAGTACAGCACAGAACAGTCCCACAGACCTTATCTCAGTAACTCTTCTATGCTCAGGCTTCGTGCCATTTGTCTCTTGTCCTTTGCTCTGCCACCTCTTCTTAATTACTGTCTCCTCATGCTCCGTTCATGCACCCATGAGAAGCCCTAGCCTGAATTATACTCCTACTGATGCTACTGGCCACATCCAGTCTGTTGATGGGACCATGATGGTTTTTTGTCCTTTGTTGTAATGCCAGGGCAATTTCTTTAGGAGCTTCATTCAGATCAACAAAATGTATTCTGCTTTCGCTGCCTGCCTTTGATGTGACAAACCTGGAGCTCTCTCCATGTGCTGAGCCAAAGTGATTGGAGCACGCAAGACCGATTTTTGCAGTTTTGTACTCCTGATTCCACAGTCAGAAGAATACATTGCAATGGGTTTGTGCAACAAACTGACCTGGTTTTGTTTCTCTTCAGGTCTGCACTGATTTCTTTAGATTAAACATGTCTCGCCCTAAACGAGTTGTTCCTGTAGCCAGCTAAATTCAAACTGTCTTCTTTAAGGTCTGCAAACTAAACAATACATTTATTGTAACAGCTACGTGGACATTAGTTAAAACAACTTCACATTCTGAAAACAGTTACAGGACATTGCTGGTTTATGTGGTTTTGGCAAGAACACTGCACTGTTTCTTTTTAAGCACCACCACCTCTTGCTCCCAAACACGGCTGCTGCACTAACAATTAGCAGGTCAGGCCAGTATCGCTGCCAAAGAGTTTACAGAAAGCTGTTCCTAGACACTGGCAGGGAAACAGATTCCTAATAAGGCAGCCAAAGCCACCCTGTGCAATGGGATGATACTCAGACACCACAGCAGGCCAAGTTCATGAAGTACCTACAGAATCCTCTACAAACAGCTCAGTTCTGTGAAAGCTCTTGATGTATTTTAGGCTCCTCCTGCCTGTGGAATCCCCATTATATCTGACTCCCTCAAGTCTCTAGACACAGTCACATTATGGGCTTGTCCCCCCAGAACAGCCCAAGCTACCAACACACAGTGAGAAGACAAGTGATTGTCCCAACCCAGCATACACAGACCAAGGAGAATACAAGTCCTCCTCCCTAAATAGAAGCAGCAAGGGGCAAGGATGATGATCACTGGTTTCCAACCTTCCAGTACCTCTACCCAGTTTGAGTCTCAATTCCAAGCTTGCCCAGAAGTCCACCACACTTTAACAAGTAGAAGCTTACTCTCTCTCCAGCTCCTCCCTTATAAATACTCTATTTTGCTACAACGCTTTTAATGATTTGCAATAATTTTCTGTGCTTCCAACCCAGGATCTCAAAGCACCTGAAAAGGCCTTTCCTTCATCTTTTAAAGTGAGTTAAAGGAAAAACAGAGGAATGGAGAAATTACAAGTCTTTGAATCCAACCCTGTGCTCAAAAATCTAGAAACTGACTCTGTCCATGATAAACAAAGCAACCCACTGGTGGGAGAACAGCACATCATTCTGAAATACCACGCTATTAAAATATTATCCACTGACACCTTCTTTAAATGACCTTTAAAGTACACGCAGCCAACCAAAATAGCTTGCCAGTGATGCGCTATGAGTCTCTTCCTGTCTACCAAACCTGACTCAGTCAGATTTCTCTGTATCATTCATAATTTCCTGCTACCTTCAGAAGTGAAATGCTAAAAAAAATTACAATAAAACAAAACAAAAATCACACAACACAAGATGGCTCCCACTCTTCCTTAATCAGTTAAAAAAAACTAGCACAGAAGATAAGACTTCTGGCATGTTGAGGAGTAAAATCTAGACTACATGCCACATATCAGTGGTTAGATATTCCTTGTTATTTTTCAGATACTCAGGCAAATTATCTTCACATGCACAGGTTGGTACATACTTACTGACTCTTGGACACGCCCATAATTGTGATAACCAAGTTAGATAAGTTACCATGGAAAGCCTATGCAAAATGTACAACTTCTACTTCTATCATTAAAGAAGACTTACCTTTAAAGACTCCCAGAGGGGAAATTGTACCAGAGAGAAAGGAATCTGGAGAGGTGGGAAAGACAAAAAAACACAACAACATCATGTTACAAAAGCAAATGAGGTTGGCATGTTCCTCACCCAGCTAAATTAGGAACAGTTATTGTTCACTCGGTGAACTGCAGCTTATTACATTCACAAATCTTTACGGACACTTTATGTAGGCTGCCATTAAATGACTGGTTTCACTAAAGCAGTTTTACTTTGTTTATCACGTTCCCTGCTGAGAGGTTAATTTATTGTTACCAGGGTGGCCTACAAGAGCAATAAGCAGTATGATCTAGTGCAGGGACATTCTTGGTTTGACACTCGGCCAAGAAAGCCATAAGGATGGTTAAAGAAACACAGGAACACAGCTTGGCAAAAAAGTATCTTCAGCAACACATACTCTTACAAATGCTGAGCTGAAAACAGTTGTGCTCCAACAAGGGCTTTTCAACTGGGCATCAGCTGCAAAAACTTTCCTGAACATCTCCCAGTGATTTCACATTAACAAGCTCCCTTGAGAATTAAAAGCAGGTTGTGAAGAGCTACCATAACTCAACTAACACGTAAGGGAGGTTCTTCTGTCCAGCTACAGTCTGCATCTCTACCTAGGCTCATTCCGCATCTCTGCCTAGGCTCATTCTTTACAAAGTTCTTCTGGCTCTTCCTCTTCCTTCCTTCAGCTCTGTCCAACATCCTCCTCTTGTACTAGCCTTGACTTTGCTATCTCCAGTCTAAGTATCTATCTCAAGACATCACAGAGGAAGGGGTCCCTAAGAAAATACTAGTTTGTGCTAGAATTGCCCTACAGCTGTACCTGCAGGTCTGCCTTGTCGCCTCCTAAATGCTTCTGCTGTTATCTCCTTCGCTTCACCAGGCCACCAGCTGCAGTTCAATTCTTCTTCCAAGTATCTATTTCTATCTCTTTCTCCTAGTCTTATCTTCCTTCCCCAAACACAATGCACATTGGGGTTTTTTTCCCTCTTATTTTGGCTGATTTTGCAGTTTGTGTATCACTTAAGTAGTGTCAGAAAGCACTTACGCACTTTTTGCCATGAAAAGTAGTAGATGCTAAAAATGGGCCACATAACTAATATGTAAATCTTTGTTCTTTGTAATGTAATGTCACATTAAAATCATTCACTACCGAGATATGAACAGCTTATTAACCACAAATTCAAGCTACAAAAAGGAATCTGAAATGGTACATCCATGCAACATCACCAGAGTTAAAGAGTGTTGTCTGCTTCACTGTGTTGCAGCTAATGATTAATAAATGAGTCTATTAAGTTAATCTGCCAGGCAAAACTAAGCTTGACAGACACCTGCCACAGAAAATTTGTTATCTATTCAGGCAGGAAATGGCAGTGAGAAGAAATCAATGTCACTGCTGTACATTGAGCTGACAAACTGAAATCTCAGAGGAAGTTTATCATCTTGAACAATGAGCAATATCCCTGGTGGCATCTCAGAGTCCCACAAGAAAGGTCAGACACGGCTCTTATTTATCGGGGCCTTGAAACTCTAGTGTAGCAATTAAATTTTGTTTTTAATACTGGGTGAAAAAGTCCAGCTATTTGACAGTAATGTATGGTAATATATTTATGAGAAGATATATATCCACATGCTGCTGCATCATTGTTGAACTGGAAGTTAAATGGCATGATTTCTTTGCAACGTAAAATGAAAAGCAACAAAATCTTCTATTATCTAGGCCAAAAAAATAGAAAAAGAAACAATATCCACTACATTTGCTTCAAATTTGTTAAAAAAAAGAAAAGGAAACACTCCGTATCCAGCTGTACACCAAACAAAACAAGCTTTCTAACACAGCCTCCAAGTTTTGCTTTTTTATGATCGTGAATGAGCGGTAAAATTATGCAGCTGTTAATAAGACAATAAGGGAAGCTTTTGACATAAACCCTTTTTTATCTCCTAGTTAGAAGCTTTTCAATCAAAGAGGAAATTTGTTCATGACTGCAGTCTCACTTCTGGTGCTCGTGGTGTTTGCCTTCCGTGTCCCACTCAGCTGGGGCCAGAACTGGACAGGGATTATTGGTTTCATTTTCCCCACGAGATGCTGCGACACGCAGGCTTCCAGAACATCTGGGAAGATTTCAGATGTATGTCAGTGGGGTCTGCACAGCCCCTGGGCTCCCTCCTTTCTGAGAGGCCTGCAGGATAAAGGCCTGAACATTCAGAGTTTGAAACATAACGGAGTTTGAAAACTTGCAAGAAAACAAACTAGGGAGCACTAAGGACAAAAACGAGCAGAGCTGCACCTTTGCCTGCACTAAGATGATCCTAATGAGATGTCCTCCATTTCTCACAGCTGCCCATTGGAACCCGTCTGACAACATCCTGACTTAAAAACAAAACCCACACAAGAAATTTGATGGGTACTGGCATGAAAGTGAGTCCGGCTTCCTGTGGATTCGGGTTTTGTCATCAGATTCTCAGAAGCCCAATAATTTCCAAGCCAGGATCGATGATCTTCCCATGACAGGGACCTCCACCACATTTTCTCTTGACATCTATTCCATCTGTGCAGTTCCTATTGCAAGTCTTCCCTCAAACCCCTTAATTGCATTTATTCTCCCCTCACACACATATTTTCAAGAACTTACATGAACTTCTACTGATCTTCACAGCCTCTGCCTTTCCACCACATTTCCATGGCCAGCCTGTCCAAGGGCTGCACAGGCTGCTGTGCATTCATGTGCGTACACCCTATTTGCACAAGCCTTGTTCCCCTAAGAGACAAGACTAAACAGCCCATGCCTAAAAGTAGGATTAATATATGCAAAAAGAAACAGCACTGCAAGGGTAACTCATCCAAAAGCCTTCAGATGGCTTATTGCCCTTTCTTCCTCTACCCTGACAGACGTGGCAAAATCTCACAGTCTGCGAACAATTCTCAGTTTTAACATTTACAGGACTTAATTCCTTTTTGTATTTTGCTTTTTAAAAGAAAAGCTCTTCAGCAATGAACAGAATCATACCCTGCCAGGCAGTGATATTTACGCCTGAAATAGGCTGAGGCAACAATAAAAATGTGGTCTACATATGTCGGTAACTCTCTGCCAGCAAATATGAAACCCTGGCGAACTCCACCAACTTCGCATTCGATGTTAATATAAAATAGAGAGTACCCATTCTCATCTCTGCCCTGATGTTATATAATCGTGCTGTTTGTGGTTTAAAGCCCCCAGACAGCTGTAAATCATTATTTTAAAATGTTTTATAGGTTAGTGAAATTATCATTTACTCTGGTCCCTGCAGTCCTTAGCACCCGATGCCTAAATTAATGTAGTGAACATTGCAGGTTCTTTTTCTACAGATCTACTAAAGTGCCATGATACAGAAGGATTTTTAAAGAATCTTTTTAATAAGTTACTTCTAGAAATTGTTGCACTTCACAGCCAGAGCAACAGATACGCACATCTCCACTTTCTGAAAAACATACCAACCTGCAAGTACTGAAGACTGACCACAGACCAAAAGTCCTCCCACCAAATACTGTTTAATTAAATAAAAGGAACTTAAGGAAGAGCTTAATTTTGTAACAACACAACATTTTGAAGTCACTCAAAATTCACCCCTTCAGTAGCTGATACTAAATTGCAAGCTGTTGTTGTCCTGAAGGAAACACAGCAGCCAGGGGGCAAGGAAAGCATGCTGAAGGAATGGCAAGGAAGGGGGAGAAGAACCAAAACTTAAAAAAAAAAAAAAAAAAAAAAAAAAAACCAACCAAATCTCATCAGTCCCTTCAGAACTGGGATTCCCTTCCAAATATGAGAATTCTTTCACACAAAGAGGAAACAGATGTCCATGGCTAGAATTTGCATGTGGCTTTATTCTTTTCTAGGATACAATAAAACTACTCTTCTTCTCATCCTCCGAGCTAGAAATTAAACAGTGGCATGTCATGCAGAGTCCAGCTGTGCTTTCTACCTCCAACCTTTATTAGCAATATATTTAAAAAGAAGAAGAAAACAGAGACACAGAAAGAAAGAAACTAGAACAGCATAAGAAATTAAAATCTATGTGGTATGTGTTCTCAAAACAATATAAAACCTACAGATGTTCCTACTAATCTGTGGCACATGTTTGTTTATTCAGGTTTTCTCTGTCTCCAGTTCAGAAGGCTTTGCTCTCCAGAAGATGTATCTGTTTTTACAAGTGTTAGAGTAAATACTAAAGGAGAGACTGGCATAAACAGCCAGGGGATGAAGCAGGCTCACCTTGTAAGAGGTTTCTCAACATCCCTGAGACTGTACCTCCATCTCAGAAACTGCTCTCCCCCATACCTCCTACATGAACAGCAATGGGAGGAAAGGCAGCAGTTATGAAGTGGATTTTGATGGTATGAATATCACAAAGGCCAACAGGAGAACATCTGTTCCCTTCAAGCAGAACAAACTGCAGCCATCACAGAGTAGCTCTCAAACTGGCACCTAGCCTGGCACTTGCATGCACTGTGACAAGGCTCATGAAGACGTTCTCACGGTTGAAGCCTGCATTTATAAGGATCAGTTCACCACAGTGTCTGAGCTGCAGGTGCCAAACTGTGCCTTCTCCATTGTATTTACAATGAAAAGTCCCAATAACCCACTTCTGAGTATCAAAAAATATACTATGTTCCAAGTATAAAAAACCAGCACTGTTTTCCAAGGATACATAAAGTACAAATTTCAGGAGCACTATCTTCCCTATACCTAAGTTCTTTTTACATCCCTTTGTTGTTGTTTTGTTGTTTTTTTTTCTTAAATTAGCTTCATTATAAGATGGTTCTTTTCAAATCAGCTCAAATTACAGCAGAATAAAACAACCCTGTCTGCCCACTGGAGTTCACATCAAAACATTTCCATTCATAATCCCAGTAAATCTGTTTCAGGGTCTGGTCCTCCTAAAATTCTTCACACGCTTGCCCACTACATCAGGATTATGATAAACTGATGTTCCAGCTATAAATAGACAAATCCATCATGGGATTTGAAAAGACAGCGTGAAATGAGGCAAGCCTCTACCCTGGTCATGTCAGAGGTCATAGCAATAGACATTGTTATGAAGACCTGAAGCTTTCCACAGAACTGACTGAGGATGAAGGTGTAGAGGAGCTTAGCATGATCATCATAGATGGCATACCCCAAAGCTGACAAAGTAGACTTATTTTCTTGTAAAGCTTCAATTAATACTGCCTCCCAGATCTTCGTTGATAAGTTGCAGAGTCCACAAGGAACCTAACAAAGGTAATTTGCAACAAGCCATCTTAAAATCAATGACAGACTGTCAAAGCCATTAGCCATGTTCCTGCTGCTCCGAGAGATGAGAGGTGTGAGCATGGTGAAAGAATGGACGAGTGCATGTGTTAACAATGTGCAGCTTTGTTAATAAACACTGATGCAATTAGAAACAAAACTCTGCAGGCAAATATGACAACGCTGGTATAGCAATGACCAGAGAAGATCTTGGCTCCATTCCTTAAGGGACACAGTGAAAGACCAAGTCCACACACAGCACCTTCCTACAACGCTACACAAAGCCAAAGAGAGGTGGAACCCCCTGGGCAGCTGGGCTGCCACAGGTCAAAATACCAAGTTGCATTTGCAACACACAGCTTTTCACAGCTCTGGAGTTGAGCTCGTGGCTCTGCAGCACTGCCAGAGGCAAAGGAATGGCATTTAGGGTGGTAGAAACCCATCTCAGCAGTGCCAAGACATCATTAAAACAAAAGTTTCAGATCAGGCATCAGCAGCCACCTCAGGTAATCAGCAACTCTCTCCTTTTCAAGCAACACTATTAACCCTGTGTCAGCTGGAAGGCAAGTGCAAGCCATAAATGGGAAGAAATACAAAATTCCTGAATTATTATTCTGATTAAAGCATCCACTAACCCTGAAATAAATATGCGCACCTTGCTTCCTCTGTTTCTCCAGCTCTAAATCCAAAGTATTTCAACTTGTCACCTGGCATATGTGAATGCTTGGAAGTAAATTCCTTTCTGAGACAAAACATTATGTGCCCCACAGGGTTGCTTAATTTTGTTACAAGCCATTCTCACAGATGTCCTTTGGACCTGTGTGGCAGAGCTTCACATCCAACTGGCATTTATTTTAAACACACCTATTACAAAAGCAACATATAGAGGAGGTTATGTACAGACAGAGAGAAGGAAAATTCTATGCCATTTTCCCTCCACTAGAAAAAGGCTTTACAACTGGAAAAAAAAAAAAAGTTTTTCTGGAGGGGCAATACCAACCAGCAAAGGGAAAGACGCAGTCAGAGACTGTGGAGAGATCCATTTTTTCCCAAAACATGGGAAAAGAAGCAGCACTGAGGTAGATGCACAAACTCAGTGCAGGCTGGATTGATTTAAGAGACCCTGACGATCACAGAGCCCTAACTGTGCACACGCGTGAGACAGACCATCAGCGAGCTACTGAAGGCTCTTTCCTCAAAGAAATAATATTAATAGCTTTCAAAACCCCACCCGCTTGCACCAGCCCCTTACTTTGCTGGGAGGATGGAACAAATATTAGAAACTGTGCAATGTTGGCCACAAAAGTCATAGATCTTACTATACTTCCATCAGGAGCTGGACGGACCAGCCCCGAGTCAGACAAATAATACCACATTCTCCTCATTTCCCAACAAACAAGCACTAAAGAAGATGCTCATTTTGCTATTCCTTCTCAAAAAAAGTACAAAAAAAAAACCCTCAAGAAAATGAATATGCCGATCAACTTGTACATGCTGTTTTCAAGGTGCAGATAAAAATCTTGTAGGAAAAAAGATGAGTTTAGCAGCTCTAGAAGAATGAATGTATTGTTTAACAGGAAGCAGATGTATGTCAGATGGCAAACTCATTAAAGTGTCCCATCGTTAAAGGAAACGGGATAACAACGAGCCATCTGAAAAAACCTGAACTGATCAGGAAATACACAAGCCGCAGCTAATCTCCTATTTATTGGTAGGTAATGCCTTTAAGTCATGCACATGCATTGAGTTTAGGACCATGAAGGGCTAATCTTTGTTCTCATGAAAAAAAACCATAGGACCAGAACCCTAGAGCAGGGAGCACAGCATTTCTGGAAAAAAGTCTTCTGAGGAGAAACTCTGACATTTGGAGAAGCTATTACATCGGTATGTGGGTGCACACACACTGTGAAGTGCTGCTGTCCGGGCAGCATGTCAGTGCACTAACTTTGAAGGCATTTTAATGTACATTTTACATACATGTAACATTTTAAATAGAAGTATAATGACAAAAATGCCTCTGAAAGGCACCTATCAAGGGAGAGCCTCTAAATACAAACTTTTAAACTCTAATTAAAGAAAAAACAGTTTATAGACAGACACTGGACTGACAGATTTGCAGTATTGTGGAGTTGAACAGTTTCTCAAATGAGGATTTTGCAGAAGATATGAGGACCTAAGCACAAGGAATTAAACAAGCAGCATGTTTGATTCACAAGGCAGGTGGATCTATGGAGAGGAGTAAGAGTATTGCTTCATTCAGCAAATATTAAATCAAAGAAACTTGACAACCGTGCAGCTGTAATTGCACTGACATCAGCATAGGAACTCTTGTCCTCCGAGTAAGAGCCACACAAATAATGAGCAGACTGGGAAGAAACATGTGTTTCTGCCTTCCTGGATGTATCACAACCTAGAGCAGTTTTGTTACAAATGTCTTGTTACAACATTATCATTACAAATATAATACAGCCACTCTCAGTGTAAAAATTAAATACATCTCCCACCAGGAGATTACTGAATGTCACAAAAAAGAATCTCCATGGGAAAATCCATCTCTGCCTTTGCACATGAGCCTGATCCAAAGTTCATTGAAATCACTGGGAATTTTGCACATGGGCTTCAAAAGCTTCTGGATCAGGACCCATGCTCAAGATGGAGAAAAGGAGAGAGCAGACGCAAGGGTTCGAGCATACAACACAGGGATCAACTGATTTGGATCCTCCCATGTCTTTCCCAGGATGCACAGAGAGATGTCTCGTGGCGAGAGCAGGATCTAGAACATGCATTTTTAAACTTCTTAAGCAGGAATGGCTGCAGATTCCCTGCTTTTACAGAAGCGCACACAACGGCCCTACTAAGACCTGTATCTGAGCCTAAACCATGTATATTTAAGTACAAGTTAAAGTCCCAATAAAGTTAATGCACGCTAAGCAAATCCTTTTGGATGTTTCACCAAATAGGAACTTCGGCATTTTGCTGCATCGATAGCCCAGATCCTTGCTAAAGGTATTTCTGCATATTTGCCTTTTGTGGAAAACAAAACCAAAACAGAACAAGACAAGTAACCAAATGTTGCTTTAAACAGAACACCCCACAGATACTACGAGAAAATTAATCCGTCAAGGTTAGCACTAAACCAACATTAACAGAACTACTATAAACCACCACATTGAAGCTGCTTTCTTTGAAGTGCAGGACCCACGCAGGGCTCCTTATGAATCTTACACCATTATCTCCATCATGTGGCAGAGAGAAAAAATGCAGGTTAATGTCACATTTAGGAAATGCTATTCATCTAAAGGTGTTTTACTTATCTTACACACATGTAGACATGCTTACGGGTACACACATTGAAATTCTGCGAGTATCTCACACGACAGGGCTAAGCCTCCTTCTGTGACTGCTATTTTCAACTCTTTATGAATAGCTGTATCTGCCTTGCACACCTCAGGTAAAAGAGGAAACAGTCTTATCCTGCAAGGTGCTTGCAGGAGCTGGTTCTGCAAAGAACTGACACACGTGTCTAATTTCCCACTTCTTTACAGAGAAGCAGTTAAATACGTCCTTAAGTCCTGTACTGAATACTCTGACTACCCTGCATGTCTGAAATAAGACAGGACTATTTTCCTGCCTTCATCTACCTTTTTTATTTTTCAATAAACAGTTGCACTGTTTTGGCCCAACCACAAGACATAGTCTTGCAGAAATCAGAGTGATGTAGCTTGCTTATATTACATCAGGGACCTTCTAACTTATGACAATAATCTCTCCAAGCTTTTATGTATTATAGCCTGAGCTCTCCTGAACTGCAGCTACAGTTCCACAAACTTTAATCTAATTCTACATTACAAAAGACCTAATCTAAAACTCATTAAAGTGAACTGAAAAACTGCAGCCAGCATTTCATCACATCCAAATGAACAGTTAGACAATGTACGTACAGGTACAGGAAGGATGGTTCCTTTATTTTTCTTTTTTACTCTCTATAACTTTTTTTGATGGTTTAACCAATTCTGCAGACTCTGTAACTATTTAAACAGGAAGCCCCCTGGACCCACAGACCTCCCTGCTCCTGCAGCTGGAGAGCTACTCTGCTCCTAATGGAGCATTTCTTCCACCCCCACCCAAAGGTAGCAGCTGTACGATGTTGGGTCTGACACTGTCGGGCCACCTGGGACTCGCTGCCCTCCCAGGTGTGGACTTGCAGGCTCCTCCATGGCAATGGAGCCCCTGGGAAAAGCCATCGCACTGCCAGCATCCCCCAACTTCCTGCCCGTCAGCAAGCTGGGAAAAAACTTTATAGAGAAGGCTGCCTGCATATGCAAATCCTGCATGCAGGAGCAGGGCGGGGTTGCTCTCAAGAACCTCTTGCAGGCTTCCTCAAAGGGGTCTAACCCTGCACCACAGCACCCCCATTAAGACCTGTGGAAATAAAAGCCATGACTCAATTATTTGTTCCAATTCCTTTCTGGAGAAGGTGCTTTCACTATAGGCCTTAGAATTCATTTGCCTGTCTTTATATGGCCACCTCATTTCTGCTTACCTGGAGGATCTCTTGTAACCACAATGTTAAACCATAAAGCTAAACCAAGACAATTTCTCACACTTAGTTACCCAGCTTGGACATGAGGAGAGCGTGCCAAACTGCCAGTGCACAGGAACAAAGGTGCTTTGGTGGGCAAGAACTAAACAACTGGAACATCCCAGACACACACAAACCCCTATTTTCTTCATCTGCTCCCTCCCAGGGCTGCCCACACATCCCAGCTATAGGTTTGGCTGTCCTCAGAGCCTGATGGGAATTGATCTACAGAGCACGACAGCAACTACCTCTTGTTCTATGAAATCCTGGTTCTAGATGTGATCAGCAAAGTAGACACTATTAAGTTTCTACTCTACCAGTATAAATCATCCCTTCCATGCTTGGCAAAGCACTTAAGCACAAGCTTAACTTTCACCGAACAAGATTACGCTTTAAAAACATTACAGACCAGACCCAAGCAAGTTCTTAAGAGTCCATACTCTTCTTTACGCTCTCAATTTCTCATTAATCTAAAAGCTATTCCAAAGCTGGAGCTGGGCCAAAGTGTTTTGTTGAACTGATGCCTAAACAAAGTTTTCTATTAATCTGGGCTGCAACCAATGTGATGAATGAAGAGAAAAGTCAAAGAAAATAGTCTAAATTTTTCTGTGGGTTACTTTTGATATATAATAAAGAACTCAAAGTGACCTCAAGTACCCAACAGAGGACAAGCCAAGGTAGCAACACAACTGCAGCTCCACCAAGTGGTTTTAGCATCACAACTGGCAGCAGAAAAATCCAAGCAGCCAACATAACTGCCAGGCCCCCGTGACAGGATCAGATCCCACCATTTCCAGCACGATCCTCTCACGCAGCAGGTCTGAGCACAGCATCTGTCGCACTGATGGTCCCTTTAAGAAATGTACTTCTGTGGAAGACATTGACACCAAAAGGAGAAAGCCAAATTGCACGCCCACTGCAGTGTGGCCTCTAGAGGGAAAGGGATGGGAAATGCTGCTCTCACAGCTTTAATTCATTTAAGGTACATTTTGCATCCAGAAGGTTCCACTGAGATGATTTTCCTCATTGGTTTTGCAGCCATGTCAAATGTCCACCGCAGCCAAGTGGCAGATTTGCTGTCACAGATTCACAAAACTCCCAGTGCAACGGCCTAAGCTGAGTTGCCTCGCATGGGCTTTTGGCTGGGATAGCAGTAGATGGGATTTACATATATATGATTTGAACCATAGTCTTCCCAATTGTTTTCCAGCTGGGAAACAGAAAATCAGCAATGGAATAATTTTTGTGCTAATGGAATTACTTGAGGAGAAAGAAAACTCAAACACAAAATTTTGCAGAGATAGCCAGACATTGCCTAACCATGAGGAATCTCCAGAAATTTTACCTTTGCAGTGAGCAGTGGTTTAGTATCTGCTTGAGAAACTTGCCCTTAGGTAAATGTCCAGAACTGCTGCTGTTCCTGTAGCATCTGGATGCCTTATTCTGGGTGCCACCCACAGATCCTGTAACACGTGTGTGATGCTCCTTTCACTCCAAGACTGACTGGGATGTATCTGTCCAAGTCAGTTCAACAAAACTGAGAGGCAGCATCTGAAGAAAAAAATGGTGTCCCTGAGGTTGCACTGCAATTAGCCGGACTCAAAGAACTGGGCAACAGGCAGTGAAGTAAAGAAAAATTAGCAAATTAAGGTGCAAAGAGGAAAGGAAAGCAAGCAATGCTACAAAGAATGAGCTTTTTTTAGTGTCAGGTTCGTAACCTTTTGGGCTAAAAGGAACAGAACAGTGTTAGCAGCCTATAATACATCCAGGTGACTTAAACCAGGGTATTTTCTCATGAGATTACCAAGCTGTACATTACAATTCCCATAATGTTTCAAGCTCAGGGCATTTTAATTACATTTTTCATTTCTCTTTCCTGGGATTTTCTAATTTGTGCCAGAACACTTTCTTCACTTAAAACACTATTTTTATCCCAGCACAAGTACTAACAGACCACTTCAGACAAAACAACCAAAATTGGCGGAATTCATACAAGAGCAAAAATCAACTGCGCCTTTCAATCAAAAGATATACCATGCACACCTTAGTTTAAATAGTACCACCAAATACTCGTAATGGTCTTCGGGATCATGAAAAGAGTTAAGAAACCTGCAGAACAGAATGCTGATGCTGCGTTCACATGCACAATTTTAAAAGCTCTGCTGACATGATGCCAGTAAATGACTTGACTTCATTTAGAAGTCCTGCAGTGACTATTATCAGCATCTTAGTCCTAGGACAAATCTGAGGTGGAAAGGAAGTTCCCTAACCTGTGCTGAGATGCTGGTAAGATGCAGTGAAAACAGCCTGTTATGCTGGAGAGAAGTGTCCAGTAGACTAAGAAAGAGAATCTGAGATAGAAGGAGCTCTACCTCTACTGTCTGCTCACACTTCCACATCCAGCTGCTGCTGTGGGGATAGATGGGTTGGTTGCCTCTTTCATCCTGCTCCCAAGTGCTAATCACAACCCCTGCCACATGTTACTGTCCCATTCCTCCCAAGTGCTGGTCTGGCTCCTCACACAACTGCTCCATCCCCACTTCATGCCCATAAGGTATGTTAAAGATGGCAAGTATCAGTGAGGGGCTGTAACATATTCAGCCAGCTACACAGCCAGATGAGGATGTCTGAGCACGGCCTAAGGAATGGACAAGACTGGCTGACTTTACTCTCAGGCTTAAACCAAGGATCAGCTATTTCCACCACCACCATTGTGTACCAAGCAGCAGTCATCCCAGAAAAGACCCTGACATGTTGCCCTGTGCCCACAGACCAGCTGGTAAGTACCTATTTGGAAAGTGCAGCTGAACACGGAAGATCCTACCCTGAGCAGCAGTCTTTACAAGATGTGCTGATTGAAAAAATAAAAAAATAAAAAAGCAAAGAACTCACACCTTTGCTTTGCAACACGTAGCAACTCAGTAAGATACATGACAAACGCCCTTGCTGTGGCAGAATAGTTAAAGACAATCACAATAAAATTCCACCTGTCAGCTCCAAAAGCACCCCACATGTAGAATTTACACAAGCTGAACTGGAGCTGGTTCAGGGCATGTCATAACAGTTAGTCATTTCTGCACTGCGCACTGTTAAAATTGGCCTCAAGATGAATTGAGTGCCTGTAAAGGGCAACCATATTTCAAGCAAAGCAGGACATGCTCAGGGTAGTTGGACTCTGCCTCTTCAGCTGCATTCCAAAGCATTTAATTTTTGCCACTTAGTTTTCATGAAAAATAGTTCCAGTACACTTCCAAAAAAATACTGCAATCCAGTAAAAAATACTTTGTGGTAAACCTCTGGATAAGGAGGAAGAAGAAAGGTATTAGTTTCCATTGAAAGGATTTTGCATAGTATTATTTCAACCTTAAGCGAAAATTAAGAATCACAAGTATTTTTTGCTCACACGAGCTGTTTGCAATCCATCAGTTCCCATAACTAAATTACGGCATTTCCAATCTAATAGCATCACATGGGGTTTTTGATGGCAGCTTATTTTGTTTGTGTTTTTGATGCTTTCCAGCAAAAGCCACTTCTGGTGCAGGAGACAACATTACTGAAATGTAAATAAAAAGGGCACCAGAAATTATTTCACTCTCACTTCAGCGTTTAACTCAAGAAATCTTCTTACTGTGTGCAAAAGACTTCTGAATCGAGCCAGTGGTGCTGAGCACCCTCAGCCCTTTTCAAGTCAACTTAACTTCAGGCAAACAAGTCCGGGAGAAACAATCTGGCAGGGCCCTTCCCAGAAGCCGAGCGTTGGAGAAATCAGTCTGGCACAAATGAATAGAAATCCTCTTGGGCTTTCTCAGAAATTAATTCACCAATAATAAAAGATTAACAAGTAATAATGAGACCATTTTCTTCCACGTCACACAAACTACACATGCTGTTTCAGCCACACTATGTGCACTTCGAAGCCAGAAAATTACACTAGCAGCAACAAATACATTTTCACCAAAAACACTGCCCTCTCAGAACATTCTGAAGTAGAGCTCTTGGGCATCTCAAAATTTGTACCATTAAAAAAAAAAAAAAATAAATAAAAGAGAAAGAATCAGATATCTTGAATTTCCTCACATTCCAGGTAACTTATACCATATGCCGTGTAGCCAACTGGTTAAAATTTCCTTCCTTTCCTATTTCCTGATGGTACCAACACCCAGTTCACACAATCCACCATAATGAGAAATCCAAACGGCCATGGGCTACACAAGGTCTGCGGTGTCCTCTGAGGAGGGCAGAGGCTCTTCTGTGCATAAGGCATTGAGCAGAGAATGACGGGGAAGCAAGAAGTGATCACACAGTACCAAAAGAGAACGTGGAAAAGGCATCTACAATTCTGCCGCAGGTCACTTTTGTACCAAACACTCAACCAGACAACTGAAGATTTGCCCCAGGACCTGCAAATACGGGAAGGAAGACAAATGTCATTGCTTAATTGACTTAAAAGAAACATGGCTCAGTCACTGCAAGCTGTAGTGCCACTTTGGTGACAGTTTACTCTCAATAAATAAATCATGTATACACCTGACACAGCTCGTTTCTTCCTTTCATGATAATTATAGTTTTAGAAGCCTCATTTAAGGGGTGCAAATTAATTTCCAAATTCCACCTACTGTCAAAGAGTGTATTTTATTAGGTGATTAACTACCTGCAGCACTACTTCAGGAGACACCTTGGAGGCATACAAGGATTGCTGTGACAGCTCCTTTAAGATATGGCTCCACTCCTCAAGCCTGATGAGCCCAGAGATAAAATAACTGCATACAGGTGTTATCTGCCACAGCACCTTGGGATGTTTGTGCTTCAGAGAAGTGTATTTCCCCTCTAAAACATGCAAATATTTGCCTCAATGCTTATAGCCCTTGCTTTGTGAGAAGTCCCATAAACTGCCTGGCACAGAGAGGCAGAAAGCAAGAACAGGCATGGGGAACTACTCTTCCCTCAACCTCAGCATACTCGTGAAACCTTCTGCACTCCCAAAACACAGACCACTTGGCCATCTCCAGTTTATATGCCTGGATGACACACAATTTGTTTCAAATTTATGGGCCAAACATACCTTTTGTAAGTTTTATGTAAGGCAGTTACAGAGGTGGCAGGATTTATAGCACATATTACCGCAGTTTCCTTGCTGTCATTTCAGCCGACTGAGCTGAGCTTCCAGCAGACCCACGGTCCTCACAGTGCAGCTAAAAGATCTATACATGTGCCATGGAAATCCTCCTTGCAGTCAAGTCTGATGCCCAAAGATCACAGTGACAAGAAACCAACACAGCCCAGCATGGCTTGTACACACACACACCCCCCTATGCACCAAGTTCAGGTGCTTCTACACACCATCGTTACCTTGACACATCATTTCATTTTCAGTATCATTAGATACAGAAAAAATCTCCATAGAAAAACAACACAAGTGGAGAAACACATAGTTTAACAAATTTTATAGACCTTATCCACCTGCTTTACTTAAGTCTCTTATTCTACACAATATCCAAAGCACTGCTGTCACAAGAATAGCTCTGCTCCCTTGAGTTTCTTGTTCACCTTCTCTCACTACACCTGCCTTTCCTGGGAATTACAGTATTATGGAGAAAATGAGATCCGAAGCTTGTTGACCAAGGGCAGGGCCTGTCCCCAACATGTTTGTCTAACCTATTTTACCAGCCTCTCCTGACGGATGGGCTGCACAGATGATCGGCTCAGGTGCTGCTTTGTTGGAGAGTTCCCCAGAGCAATTCAAGTCATTACTACTACAACTTCTGATCACAGGCATAGAACAGATTTTTCTTTTCTCCTTCACAGAAAATTTTAAAATTGTTGTCTTTATTTATCAGTTTTCCTCCCTGTGGCTTTTCCAATGCTTTTCCTCCCTCTCACACACAAGGACATCAGTCTCAAAGACTGCCAAAGGCAACTCTCCCTGTGTATTTCATCAGCAAGCTTAAGTCAAATTGTTAGCAGAAACTGGTCAAGGCTAAATCAACATTAACCCTTCAAGTTTGGGAGGAAAATAGAGTCAGAACAGTCCAAGAGAGATTCTCTCATCTGACAGCAATAAATTTCTTCTTCTGAGTTTGGGCTAGTGGGACGTCACACTCTCCCTTCAGTATGCATGGAAGGAGGAACATCAGAGCTGAACATGTCTGACGTGGTAGAAAAGAATAGAAAACCAGATTTTGAAACTTTGAGAACTTACTGCTCTCTTACAAAATAATAACAAAAGCCAAAGTATTTTCAGAAGCATTTTGCAAAGCTGAGAATGCGTGTAAAGGGAAGGATTGCTTTGGACTCTGAAAAGACCACCTGAAGCCAGAATTATCTACAGCATCTGTAGTTTTCAAGATGTGGATGCCTCGTTTGACTTTCTATTAAAGAAGTATAGGTCCTTGACATAACGCTGAGCTAAAAGATCAAAAAGCTACTTGCTGCACTTTCTCTCTCAAAAACCCAACAAACCCAACCAAAAAAACCCAACAACAGCAGCAAAACAAAAAAAACCCCAAACCAACAACACCACACAAACTTCCCAGAAGAACAATCAGATCTCAGTGAAGATCAAACTTGAGCTCATTGCTCCAAATCTGCCCTTAATTAAGTATGGAGCCTTCCACCACTCAACAGTTGTTACAAGGTTATAGAGAGAAGTCTCATCTACAATGTCATATAACCCAAAAGTAATTAACCAACTCTGACAAACACTGTAGTACAAACCTACTTCAATTTTAACCCGTATCATATGCGGGAAACTTCCAGTCAAACATTCTGTATTTTCTTATTTGCCCACATACGCTTGTTATTAAAACCACATGCTGGCACTGAATCATTTCATGGTTCGTTTAGAGACAAACACGCAGAAAATTGTGGGAAACAAGTATAACCCTAAGAGTCTGTGCAAGCCTCTGTAGTCTTGACACATGTTGTGGTGCAGAAGCTTGTGCTACAGGACTGTGTTATTCTGGGGCTCACAAGTGAACAGCAGAGAAGTCACCATATATGTACACTGAACTTCTGAGGAGATTGTTAGCAAAGTCAGCCAGTGTGACCATGCACCATGCAAAATGCCATGTGTGTGCTCAACTGTCAGCTCACAACAAAAACCCTTCAGTGAGGCAGTAGGATGGTCTTTCATTTCTGAAACTGGTCTGGCAATGAGGAGAATTCCCCATCTGCACAGGAAGTTAGGAGCATAACCTCAGGCAAAGCACTCAATCTTTCTGGATCTGACATCTGGAAAAAATGGTAGCCCTTCATCTTGTCCATTGGACTAGAAGGTCATCAGCTCAAAGATGACCTTTTGCTGAGAGAACAGCCAGCAAACCAGGAAGGCTTTCCTTTTGATCGGGTTTGTATGGATTATTCATATTACAGCTGAGGCTGAAGGACTCAAACACAACGTGCCAGCTCAGATGTGCAGTGATAACACACACAAAGTGTGTGTTCTCCACCTGAGAACACAACCTTTCATTAATGATTACTGTTGCACTCAGAAGCATAAATTCCCTGAAGGGAAAAACTTCCAGATAAGCATTTGCTATAAGAACACATCTCATCTATGGATCTTATTCCCCAGCAATACAAGGGACATGCATATTATTTCCACAGACCTCCACTTTTGCTTTGAAGCCTAAAGCAGTGTGTACACGATCCAGCTCTTTTGTTGAGCCCTCTTTCAGAACTGTGAAAGATCACACTGTTACACAAACATTTTAGTAGCTGCAAGATCTGAACTTTCCTCTTACAGAGGTGTATGTACAAACATAGAAGAGATTTTCCATGGAACCCAAGTGCTTCAAGATAAAATTAAACCATTACATTAGGTGGTCTTCCAGGAAGTTCCAGGCGAGATGTCTCAAAGTCAACTCTGATCACATGGCTACTAGAGAGCTTCACAAAGAGGTCATTTGTGAAGAAAGACAAGCAAGATGATAAATGATGAATCTAGAGCTCTATAAACCATCTGGCCAGATAAAAGGCACATGTTTCTCACAAGAACACATCTTACCTGTAGTTTTACAAGGACAGTAACAACACTCAAAAGCACTAATGAAAATCTCAGACCTCAGCCTTCCACTAATGTGTCCACCTTGCTCCTATTAATGTAATGCCATAAAGTAGGACTTCTGACTGGTATTAATGAGGCAGTAAATGTCCCTTTTCAGAAAAGGCAGCCCTAAGGCTGTAATTTCAGACAGCTGCATATGTAAAACTCTATCTCATACTAAATAGCTGAATCCTGAAGAGGGAAAACAAAGCAAGCCCAGCCAGGCTCCCCTGACTGAGACTCCTGAGGGATGGCTGGACGAGGTGGTGGGTGTGGGGGGACAAAAAAAAAAAAAATCACAGATTAACAAACATGTAACAAACATAGTACAATATCCATCAAGGAGATAATTATTGCAATCATTTCAGAACTAGAGAAAGAGATGGCTTTTGGAGTAATAGGAAACTATATTTACTGCTCTGTACTGCTCTAAGAAGAACTCTTCTTTCCCACCTGTCTTGCAACTCTGGTGTGCTGTGGACATAAGACAATCCTTTCTCCTGTGTGTTTCTGAACAGAAACAAAGCTTTTTCCATGAGGAAAATTCATATCTTTGAAGGAAAGAACTTTATAGTGCAATTTAAATATTCACCAAAGCTCTATTCTAACAGCAGGAACTTAGCAGAGGGAGGCAGGTGGGGTGAATAAGAATTTACAGGATATGTCTGTAGACATATTAAATATCTTAAGTTCTTCAAAGCACAGGTAACACTGAAATGGAGTTTACAGACCCAGTTGTTTTAAAATATGCATGGTCTCAATCTATACTCAATACCTTCTCATATTAAAACACGTTCAGAAGGTACCATCTGCTCTTTATAGGCACTGGTAATCAAAAGGTTTTCTGTTAGTGTAAGCACAGGCATTAAAGGGGTAAACCTCATGCTAAAGAGGGAGCAGCGCTCAACTCCACATTCTTTCATCCAAAGGGACACCTGTATCCTTGATCAGAAAGTTTATTCAAGCCACGGCATCTGCACTGTGTCCCTGTTCATAACACTTCAGTTTCCGAACCCTGCAAAATGCTTCTGGTCAACAGGATTTTCTAATGTTGTCACTTCTTCACTGTCAAAGGACCATTTGATCATTTCTCTGTTAGGCAACAAACTTATTTTATAACCTGATTATTCTCACGGAAAAATATAACAAGGAGAGAGACAAGGTACTAGTAATTTCCTGTTAATTCAACATGCTTCATCAAGTAAAGAAACCAAGATATCTTCCATCTAGATGCCTGGAACCAGCCTGACCCTGCAAACATCTCATTCAGGCAGATCACATTTAAGTTAACAGGAGCTTGGAAAGCAGAACAGCTCTTAATACGCAGAAATACCAACCGTTCTATTTTACTGAGATTTTTCTTTATTGTACTAAAATACTTCAAAACACGCTTGTACAAAAATATTTTCCATTCCAGTAACATGGAATGTTAAGATGTGATTGAACAGAAAAGCTTCAGGGTCACAAAACACTATCCAATTTTACTGTCTCTGATCCAAACTGTAGCCTGGGTATCCATTTTCAAATAGAATTCAAACACTTTGGGAGCTTTATGCTCTCTAAACTGTTACTAAGCCACACTATAAATTTAATTACAGAAACACCTTTGACAGAATTAAATAGTAGTGCTTTTAGTCAGAAATCAGATCACCAATGGTAAAAACAACATTGATAGATTTACATAAAACTTGACTACCAGTGCTAAAGCTTAAAGCCAGCAAAGTACCAGACATCTCAAAACAAAAAGATTTCTAAGCCCATTCTAGCCTGTAACAGTTACCTGGTATGGATACAATTAATCCAGAATAAAGCAACAGCAGCAAAACTCCACTTCTGCAAACATGCAGCATTTGCAAGTCTAATTCGTGATGGGTTTGGGCCAGTAGAACCCAATGCACATACAACACCATGCAATTCTAATATCTTGGCTTTAAACTCCCTGATCCTGCTTTATAGGCTTTGTTGGGGTTTCTTTTCGCTATTTCTGGAATTTCACTATAATAAACTATGGAATTCTGGTCATAGAAAGAAAATTCCATAACTAAACCTTCAATTAAATAGTTTCATATCTACCAGGAAAAGAAAAGTGGTACCTGAGACCTGTGTCATGGTTTGGTTACTTGCAGACTACCTATAACAACTACTGAAAGGACATCTGCCGTTAGGGAGTTTGAGGACATTTTGTACCAAGAAGTATTCCTCATTTTGGTTTCAGGAGTGCCCTGAAACTTGTTAATCTCCATGGGTATTTGGACTGTAGCCAATGTACTTTCAGTAGGTACCTGAGACGTGATAAATGACAATATTTGGTTAGTACAGTAAAACTTTGTGCCTTTGCAGATTATTAATACCATAACACGGTTCTGATCCACATTTCATGCACATTGTTGGGTTTTACCTTCCACCAGCTCCAACTACACAATGTCTGGATGGTAAAATTTTAGTTAATTGTCGTTAGTTAGTTGGATAATAATACTAAATCAGTACTAAGGTTTCTATCTCCACCATATACTTATAAACTGGCTCAAAAAAATTATTTCACTGCTGTACCAGTAAGTAATGGAACACAAGCCATTCAATAGGAGATTTACCGACATAACTCTCAGCTAAAACAAGATCAGAAGGCTATTTGCTGCACAAGAGAATCACAGATGAAACAACAAAGAAAACAAAAAGCCACTGTGGACAGGTGTAAATAAATGGTGAAACTGCTGAAATCCCAAGGATTTCTGGTTTATGGTACTGGATTAAAGAGCAGAGAAAGAACCTAAGAGATTCTGCCTGTATTCTGCTCTCAAAGGAAACACAGAAGAAAGACTGGCAGCAGAAAGAAGATGCAGTGTTTGTGGACCAGTGTACAACCATTAAAGCTGAAGTGTTCTTCAACGGGGTTCTCCATCACGTAGCCTCTACAGGGAAGTTCTGGAGACCATTTACAGAGACCTTTCCCAAACTCAGCGTACCACTTTGTCTCCTCTGGACACAAAATGTTATCTCTGGCTATTTAGGATATGTTCAGAGTCTTTACTCCTGAGGAGGGGGGAAATCTGTGGGGCCAACAGGCCAGCAGACATCTGAGGAACAGCTGCTGAGAACTTTAGAAGTTCCAGAGACCTTGAAGTTGATTAAAAATAGAAATAATTTAATCAAGGTCACATTTCTCCTCAGAAAGAAGGAATTCTCTTTAAATACACAGTATTTTGTTACATTAAAAGTACTCCCTGTGGTAGCAATTCACGGGCCTTGGGAAAATAAATACTTTAAGTTGTTCTAGGACATCCCGTTTCAAGATCATCATTTCCAAGGGGACTGAGAGATCAAACATTAACCTCTGCAGGGGGTCCTATCTTTCAGTGTCTGCCTCACAACTCAGGGAGCATCTTCCAGCTACTTACTTAGCATAAAATTCATATTGGATCCTTGGCTTCTTCCTACCAATATTACCCAGGTCTGCTGCCTTTTTTAATTAAAAATGGGGGGAAATTCCAGAGAAAGGCAATTTAGCAATGGGAATAGTTCCCTCATGCACACAAGAGACATCTCCCACTCACACACTTACAGCACTAAACCACATTTAAGCACTTAAGCAGCCTTATTTGTTTCTGGAAGTACTAAGCTCCTTCCCCACTGTTAGTGGGAGCTCTACACATCTGGTGGTTTTTGTGGGAGCATGAAGGTAAAATGAAATCACAGGTAAGAAGACACATTCCTTTCAGGTCCCTTAGTAATAAACAGGATTCCTGGGACCTGCACTAGTTAATTCCTGAACTGCTGAGACTGTCAAGAAAACCAAGCTTTTGCATTCCCTTCTTTATATTGCCTTCTCCTGAAATAAGTCAACACGACAGGTTAGTTTGTCAAAACATGGATATTCATACGCTTAGCTGAGAGTCATCACACTTGATGGTCTGGAAGTTTTTAAAAGGACACAGAACTAAACATGAGCAAAATGAGGAAAGGTACTTTTAGTCACTCTGAGCCCAGGACACAAATGGACAGATTGAATTTTCCTAGCATCAGCCACAATAAATACATCCCAGGGCATGAGGGGTGACGGAGCAGTGGAACAAGGAGGTATTCTTGACTGATTCTGAAGGTTTTGTTTGTGCCCAATGGCTTAAGAAATTTGTTCATCCTTCCTTGAAGGCTACATTTGTAACGCTGTAGCATTGCTGGGGTGAGCCAGAGGTTAAGTTACTGGCCAGATAGATTGCAACAGCACAATTTATGTTCACCTGACCGTGAATCTCTGCAACATATTGACTTGGAGTAAAACAAAGGACTAAAGATCTTCTGCATCTTGCCTTTCACCACCCTGAACAAGCCACAGCCCTGTAGGATCTCACACAGAATTCTCTCCCCATTTGGTTTGCCAAATCCAAACATTTATTTTGAAGTATTTGATTCCTCACCCAAACTGTTGTTTTCCCTTGTTTGTTTTCTCTCTCAGGCATCTGGAATATCTAGGCAGAGTGAGTTCACTCTCAGTCACCAGACACGGAGGCCACGGTGGTTCACCAGCCTATTAAATCACACAATTACACTGCCTTCTTCAAGCACGCTCCTAAAATTCTGAATCAAGCATCAACAATCAAGAAATATGCTCTAAAAAATACAGGAATGAAAACAAACATCGGAGCTCTTCTGTTAGCTGTGTTTGAAACCTCACCAGACCATCTAGTTCATTTCTCAGACATTTTTTCCGTGGTTGTCAGATGTATACTCACTTCGTTTTTTTTAAAAGCGGCTCATATTTTACATACTCACATCAGTCTGAGGCATAGTGAGAAGACACAGCAACATCCAAGTTTATCCAGAGAACATTCATTCCCAGGTACATTCGTATTGTCTCTCAATGGAGCGTATGACATGTATCATAACACCAGGGAAGGGAATGCTCCAGTGATTTGCAGAGGCACCGTGAGCTTTATTCTTCTTACAGTCAACAACAGTCAAGGGCAGAAGTGCCTGACCTGCCACAGGAATTCCTGGGCTTAGTTTCTAATTGCATTCCTTCAGAAACTACATGTTCAGAAAATAATAGTTAGTACTATTAAGTATTCAGAATAAGCATCTCTCAACTATCAAAATTTAAAAATGAACAGATTATAAACACACATCTAGACTTACAAATCAAAGTGAAAAAATAATAGAGAGCAGCGGTGACAGAGCTGTGAATCCAAAATGCAATTGCTACTCATGAAGTGTTAGCACTCATAGAAAATATTCCAATATTTCAGAGCACCAAAAAGGGTAAATAAATTGGGGAAAATAAAGAAGAACTAAAAAAATGCATAAAACAATCTTGTGGGATACAGTTTTGATACAAATACTGGAGACAACTAAAAGAGTAATAACTTTCTTCACAATCTAATTCTACCAAATCCTAGAAGCTTCAGATACTAATTTATGACAAAAATCCTGCTGAGATTCAGTCCCAAAGCCCTCACAGAAGAACCCCTTTTACCTTTCAGAGCAGCCCTCGTCATTTGGCTCTTCATCATACCCTCTTAGCCAGTTCCAAGCCCAGTGAGCCCATCTCTTCCCAACTGGTCAAGCCAGAATCTTCATCTTGAACAACCAGCTGAGCAAAATAAAAATGAAGTAGCTCAATGATACCAACTACTCAAGCTACAAGAGTGAAATTTCACTGAATCATTTCCCTTAGAAAATGCAGAGTCTATCAAAACTTCAGGAAGAATTTAAAACCACAGATGGTTCCTGCAGTGGTGTTCTCAAAGAGAGCCGGTACAGAAACCAAAGGCCTTCAGAACCGGCAAGGTAAAAAACCACCACACTGAAAGCATCCATAAACATTTCTCAGGTTGAAAACTACATGCACTACCTGTTTTCTTTCTGCAGGGTGTTCCCTGTGCAAAACTCAAGGCCTTACAGCCAGCCAGAGCACATGACGAGAACCCTCAAGTGCCTGTGAGTGAGTTGCTCCCAAAGGGAAATCCATGGAGATGAAAGCACAAGAGGGGTTGAAAATTATCCCTGCCCTTTTCAGGTTTTGACCAAGTCTGGAATTAAACACAAGACCTTACATCACCCCAAAAGCACCGATTCCTTGCACTGCATTTAATGTTCTTGCTATTGCCACTCCCCAGATTTTACTGGTCCTCTGCTGTTATTTTCTTTTCAGTGACAGCTCCAGCTGAATTCTGATGTCAGTTCTTTCTCTCATATCACATGCTATCTACACTGCTCTGGGTCCTTTAGATGTGTACAGCTTCCCCCCGCCCATGGAAGTGAAATCCTCTGCCAAGCACAGCAGGTAGGGGATGAAGCTGTTCCAAAGCTGCCAAGAATTCGCATGGTGAGAATTTCTCTTTCCAACACATCTCTGCCCATAAGTTTGTTAGCTGTTCTTCTGGCTATTACTTTCAGACAAAAAACTTCACAACAAAGGGGTGGGACCACCATGCAGTCACTCCAGAGAAGCCTCTGCCATGCAGGCCTGGGAGACATGTGGTTGTGGGCTGTGCCCGCATGACTTGGCCCACAAAGATTAAAAGTTTATCTGTGTAAGAAGATGTTTTGCAAGGCAGGATACAGAAATAAATAAGGACAGTTTTGGAGGAGAGTCTTGAAGGAAAAGATAAATGGGAAATAAGAAAGAAAGATCCTTTGTTTTCCCAGATAATACATACAAGCTGTCCCCATAGTATCAGTCATTGGTGTAAGAAACCTCTGAGCCAGCTGCAACCATTTAAAAGTGTTAATGTAAAAGTTTAAGATGTGTAGTACCTAATTCTACAGTGATTTTTCTGGGGCTTGCTGGTAGGAACAAAGACTCACTGAAGGGAGGTTGAATCCTTGCCGTTTAACAGCTGCCAGCTATGAGCCTGGAATAGGCAAGGCACAGTTCATACCTGCTGACTTCCCCAAGGATTGCACATCTGGCCCCAAGGAGAGACATGATATTAGAACAGATGAAACATGGGGCTGATCCCACCAGGCAAAGTCTAATGTGACTGCTTGGGTTTCCTCATCTGCCACCACAGAAACAAACACTCCAAGTGTGAGGTACCTGGCATCTTATCAAGGGAGTATGAAGAGAACAGGGACAGGGTTGCTCAGAAAAGAAGCTTGTCTTTCAGCTAAGTTTCAAGCTTATGAGGGTTTTTTGAGGGGTGGAGAGTTGCAGTGAATGTTCACTCAGTAGGAAGTTGTATCGGAAAATAACTTATCTCAGTAGATGCTAAAGCACCATGAAAACAACGCTTAAGCGCTTGTGTAGAACTCAGGTAATTACTATGCAGCAGGATCAAAAAGAAAAAACGCACCGACATTGCACTGGATGCTGAACTTTTCTCAGCAAAACACTGGGAGTTAAATTAGAAGCAATGGAGTTCCCCAGCCACAAAGCTGATGGTAACACACTGAGAAGCCAGAACTCCCCACATTCCTTTGCTACCAAGAAATCATGCAGCCCTTTTATAACTAATTGATAAGCCCAGAGGTAGTGCATTTAATGAACTATTGAAAGGCAATGATGCTCATTGAACCAGGTCAGCACCTGCATGTATCTTTAAGGAGTAACAAACAGACCCTGCCTGGGTATCTCCAGCTACTGTCTGCTAGATGGCACAAGGACGGCAGAGTTCAGAGCTAGGAAAATGCTGCTATGTGCAAGCTAGAGCAGGGAAATGAGTTGCTGCAGTAAGTTACTGCACAGTGCAGTGAAAATAAGCTGTTGGTTCACTTGTTTTACACTGCTGAAAGAGTAAGGGAAGGCACATTGCCACCAGGTTGGAGAGGATCTGCAATACAGGAGATGGTCACTAAAGTATCTGTTGATACCTGCTGGGGTGCGCATTAAGCCAGAGAAATGTTTGCTGCTTCTCTTAAAACATGAAGAATAAAAAGATCTATCTTTGTTAGCTTTCTCTATGAAATCTCAAAACATGAATAGCTTTATTAATCTGAATCAAAACGCAGCAGAAGTGAGGTCCACACGTAAAAGCAAAAGTCATGAATGTGTTTGATGTATTTTAAGTAAGGCACTGTACTGCAGTTGTTATTTACAGATCAAAGAAACACCAGCAGTGTCCTGAAACAATCTAAGTGAGAAATGCCAAAATCTGATTTCATCCATGTCCATATGTTGCTTTGAACTCGTAATTCACAGAATTGGTCACTATATTGAACTAATTATCAAGCTTAACGCTTGCCAATTTTGATGGCTGTGCTCCCTTATAAAAAAGTCAGTCTGGAAGGGAAGCAGAATAATATACTGGGAGACATGCAGGATTTATTGAAATCTGGATATGAAAAGCAATGAATATACAAAAAATACTCCTCTCCCTCCAAAAACCAAACATTACTTACTTTTCTAAATGGTTGCTGTGACCCAGATTAGAAAATTAGTTTGCATTAACCAATACATGTAAAAATAAAGCTGTTAATTCCTCCATCATAGGAGGAGTTTCTTGTAACGGTTAAGTGGGAAAATACCTATGCTATCTAAGAATCTAATGAGAGCATATACTGTACATGGAAGTAAAACAATTTCCCAGCACAGACCAATACATTTAAATTAAAATACTAATAACAGTGAAAAGAAACACCGCTGAAGTATTTCTGCAGGCAGGAATATATAAGCAAAGTGTGTTCTGCTAACAGTAAAGACTTTTAAAATTACATTTTTGCCCATTAGTTACAGTGGTTGGAAATGACCACAAACACTGTTTTGCCAAAAAGAGATTTCAGGAATCACAGGCTATAATTAAAAAGCAATCCATAGGAAATAGATTATTACCAGTATTTAGCAGCTAATTTGCTAGTTAATGCCTTAACAAAGCTCTCCTTTGATTGCAGTGGAGGGTGGAACAACTTCAAGAGGATTATTGGCTATTAAGTCTTGTACTCCATTATTGAGGATGCTGATGTGTTCTTGCAATTACAATTGCAAAGCAGTCACCAGGAAAACGAGATGGATTCAGCCTGTGCCACCTGCAGGGCAGAAGTCTGGCCTCTAAAATTTTAAGGAGAATTCGCAGAGCACCCTCACAAATTTGAGTGTTTGCTCATTAACAGAGAGGTGCAAGCTGAACTCTTGCTAATGCCAATCGCACATTTTATTTTATTATCACTCACATCAACGTGGAGATTTTTCCCCCCTATATTCTTTACTTCCATTTGTGAAGAAGCAGTCACATAACTGCTGGACTCTCTAGATAACATTTTTCATCAAAATAATATTATACTAATTTTTTTTCCTTCTGACGAAAGTGACAACAGAAAAGATACTTTCTGTCAAGTTCTACTAATACCATATTTAAGGCACATTACTGGAGGTAAATGTAACATCAACCTACAAATATATTCCATGTACTGACAAGTTATAATTGACTCAAAGTTACCATCACTTGCCACTATCTCCTATCATAACTACTATCCTGCTGATCAGGGCAGGGAATTAAACACGCCACTAACCCCAGGCTTAACTTTAGTCACAGGAATCATAATCAACAACTTATAGGTAACAAGACAGAGGGGAAAAAACCTAAACTCATCCATATTTATGAATTACTTTTCCTGCCAATACCACTTCTTTAGACTCATTATCACCATATTTCAATTGCAAAAACTTTCCTACAGCAAAAACTGTGAATAATAATATCTTCAACAATATACTTGAACTCGAGGCACACTTTCTATGTAAAGGTTGATTTGAGGAGCTGTAGCCCAGCTGACACAGGATCTCAGGAAGCCTTCAGTGGCAGAGCAAAGCAGAGGCCCATTAATCATATTTATCAAGATTGTCTACCCTGGCTTTCATGCAGTTAGGGGAAATGTGCTATTCTACTTCAGCAACAAGGAGGCAAGGCTAAAACAAACTGACCTAACCACATGGGTCATTTCCAGAAATAGAAAGTATACTGGTAGCACAGCTGTATGGGCCGGAAGGCAAAATGCTGCGAGGGTTGGAGAAAAAGGGGAAAGAAGCACCCAACATTTGTGAGGTATGTAGCCAGTAGCAAAATTAATATTAGGCCAAATTTTGCTTTAACTGGCATTCAGCACATTAAAGTCAGCAAGACAAGATTCAGTTAAATGCCTTATGGTCTTGTATTTCACAAGACTCCTAAAATGTTTTCTTGCACTTCAGGATTTCATATCAGCAAAAGCAAGAACAGAGCAGATAACATCCCGCTGAGGTACAAGCATATTATTTATTCTGATATGCATGGATACATCTTTATTTGCTCTTCTCTTGAACATTAAGAGGCTATACAGCACCAAATACAAACACAGAATATAATGTACTAGCTGCTTTCCCATGGGAAAGCTGGGGTAGGATCCTGGCTTACATTTCTCTCTATTTTTTGGGAGTTTGTTCTGTCTGAAAGAGCATTGAGATGCCTCAGTTTACTCATGGCAAATTCATCCATGTCACACACTCTGCATCACTAACAGCCTTTAGCTGGGAAAGACTCAAGCCTGGGACGGTCCCAGCTGGCAGAGTGAGCCAAGCATTGCTGTATCTGCAGCGTGATGCCAAAACGTTCAGGCCGAGCTCTACTTTGTCTCTAGAGCTGCTGGCTTTGAAAAACAAGAACACAGTTTTCACATATCCAACGCACATGTAAAGAAAATTTGCAGAGCTTACACTTTATTGGCTTCTATGAAATTAACAGAAAAATAAAAGTGAGATAAGAGCCTGGTTTAAGAATACTATTTCCATCTGCAGTATACACACCACGCCTGCTCTGCCTACATTTCTATAAAAGTAATTGAAATCATATTTCCACCCATCTCTCCTGTTCCAGCCCCCACATGCATTTCCAACTACATACAAAATGACTCGGGATTCTCAGATTAAGGTGCACGACACATGGGGATTACTCCAAAGATTATAAAGTTTATTGTATGCTTCTTAAAAAGAGATATGCTAAAGACATGTAGACTCTTGCAAAAACTGATGCTAAAATAAAATGTGAAGTAGCTCACTACATAACCCATGAAGTCTCAGCATTGACACTGTGGTTTGTGACAATCATACAACCTCCTCTCTCTTCTTCATGGCCACATAGGCATCATACCCAGGGAAAGCTACAGACCTATAGACCTTATGCAATCAGTTCATATCAAATGTAAACCTAGTCAAAGTTAAAAAATGGGAACCACAAAATAATTCCCAAACGAAATCTCACTCAATTTCCTCAAAAAGTTAGCCCCAGAAAATTCAATGGGACTAGTCCCCAGAATCAAATCAAATGAATAACATTTCAAGTTTTATGTTTCCCTTGCAAGAGAGGCAGGATTAAAGCAGAAGAGATTCTGAGATCCACAGGTCACCCTAAGATGAAATCCTTTGGATAAGTGTTCCCTGGGCTGGCGTTGCAGCAAGCACAGGCATCCTGTGCCCTCTAGTGCAAGGCAGCTTGTGGCACTGAAGTCAACATGGCCAGAGCAAGGAAGAAAGAGAAGAAAGGTCACTGTGCTCCAAATTTTCTTGTTTTTTAGACAGAAGCAAGAGTTCCCATGCCCAAAATTATCTTTTCCTTTAACCAGACAAAATGTTTACTATAAGGACTGATTGCTTAGTGCACTCCCAAGATTCCCCTTTAAACAAGAAAGTTGTTTCATCTATTCTGACCACTAAAACTAGCTGGGTCTGGCCTTAAAGTATTCCGAAGCTAGGTATGACTTTCAGTGTTTTCTTTTTTGTGGGTCACTTCTCCTACACTCAAAAGAGTGGAATCAATTCCAATTTCCTGCAAGATAATAAGGTAGTCTTTCCAAAAAGACTGAAGTATGAGCTGTATTAAGCACTTAAAAGAACACTTCTTCCATCGACCCTCTCTAGCCATGCTTCCAAACATTTCCATAACTGTGATGAAGTACATACGCTCTCTGCTGTGGATATGTTTTCTTTTTCACACCTTCACCATAACCTTTGTGTTACAGATTCAACTTTTCAAATTCGTATTTCTCAGTAGAAGCCCAATATTTATATGTAAACATTACATGTAAACAAGTAACAGAGAAAGTATCATATACATAAATATATATACACACATATAAAAAAGATCTAGTGACATGTCAGAGCTGGGTGAAATTATTTATAGTCAAATGAAGGCATGGTTTCAGCAGCAGCAGTGTAGATTAAAATCCATTTCCTCTCTTCTACATGCTTTAGTTACATCCCTCCAAATATGCTGTTGCACCTACAGATAAAGGTCATGGTCACTACTGGCTTCAAAAATCTGGACAAATAGTAATTCAAGCACTAAGGCTCCCACCAAAACCAGCACCACTGACAGGCACATTATTGTGAACACCCACAGAGCTGTATTTTCTTCTTGAGGGTATGGATGACAGATTCCTACCATCAGTGCTGAGATGATTTAAGAGGAGATCTTCCCCAGCTGCCTGCCTCACCCCACTGCCACAGATTCCCTACTTGGTACCAGAACCAGGAGAAGCTACAATACACATGCCCTCCTTTGAATTCCAGCTCAAAGCCCACTGCTCCTCCTGCTCCTTAAGCTAGAGAGGTGCTGTTTGCCACAGGTGCTAACCCCACAACAGGAAGGAGGGGACTCTCCCAAACAAATCACTAGAGCTCCTGTGTCAATGCCCTCAGATCTCTCTCCTGTTGAACTATTTCCACAAGCTACACAGTATGAAAACACTGTCTTTCTGAAAACATCATCTTCTGATAAAAGAGAAAGCAAGATGACAGCCACTACTTAATGAGTGGCTGGAGACTCTGAAGTGCTAAAGGCTCTTGGCCACTGCCAAGCTCAAGGGCAAGCAGAGAGCAGACAGCCTGGTCCCTGGTCCCATGCCAGGCCTGCTCCCCAGAACTCCCACCATGTCCTCAAGTCCTGAAATGCATCATCTCTTGACTAGAGCAGACACTCAGGTCTTTGTGTTAAAGCAGAACTGCTGGCTGAGATAACAAGGAATTCTGGGAAAAAGGTTTTGATCAGGGATTGCTGATTCTTTCAACCATGCTTCTGTTTTTTAGCAGATGTATAGAAACTAGGTAACAGCAGCCCAAGTATGAAAAGCAGGTAATTGCTATTAACACTGACAGCAGCATGATTCTGCTGGTTCAAGTCTTCCACTGTAAAAGTCTACTTCAGGCAAGAATTTAATCCTTGAAAGACAGTCCTGTACACTTAGAAAATTGCTAAATTGCTTGTTGTTCCAGACGAATCACACACA
This sequence comes from Coracias cyanogaster, assembly GCA_033124195.1. NCBI lineage: Eukaryota > Metazoa > Chordata > Aves > Coraciiformes > Coraciidae > Coracias > Coracias cyanogaster. The sequence continues at coordinate 127,753 of JAVSBS010002900.1, forward strand.
TTTCTAGGACCGGTTGCTTCAGAGAGTTCAAGAGCCTTGACAAGGTATTATTAAAAGCAATACAAGGTATTATTAGAAACAACACCATCTTTTACATGTACATGTGTCCGTATGTCTCTTTGTACACATTTCATATAAGGAGATACACCACAGGCATAACCTTTTTAGGGTTAGAGAATTACCTGCTTCAGCACAGACACACAGAAATTGCTTCACTCACAAACGAATTCCGGTCTTCACCAGACACAGCCTGGCAAACCTTCAGCCATCGGCAGGACGACTCTACAACTTAGTAAAACAGGAAATCTTGTCTCCTACTGAGAACTACAGAAAGAATTTAGACAAGAGAAAATGGCAGTTGCCCATAGGGGAATGTAGCTGTGGCATTAAAACTAAAAGCCACTGCTCAGCCAAAAATTCAACACATTTTTGTTTGATTCTTTCTTTTCGCTTTTAAACAGTCACAAGTGTTAAGTCCGGCCAAGAGGCACAACTGTCTAATCCCACCAGACGTGCAGTGCCTTCCTCTGGTTTCAGCATCACACTATCATGCTACAATGACTGAAGATTCAAAGTTATTCCATTAACTCTGATATCCTTATTTTGTCCTGGAAAGCTTTAAAGATGTTACTCATCTAATGGCACTATCAGATAGTATGGGGTTCTGGTTTGGTTTTTTTTTTAATACCTGTTATAATTACTTTTTTTGCTACTTACTACTTCTATTTTAAGCCTTTTCCACTCCTTTTACAGTGAGGACTACCTCTCAGTGCCCATCCTCCCTCTTGTTACAGGCACACCTTCTCATCAGGGAAAGTGATGCTTTTTGTGTGTTCTTCATGAGGGATTTGCAACCACTTCCTGATCCTTTGACACAGATCATTTTATTTAAGTGAGAAAGTAGAGTGGGGAAATTCACATTCTTACTGGAGATAGCACATGGAATTTGCTCTTCAAACCACTGTGAAATACGTAAAAAACCAAAAGAACTCTATTCTTTACATTGGTTGCCTAGGTTGTTTAATTAAAAAAAAAAAAAACACCACAAAAAAAAACCACAAACAACAACAACAAAACCAAAAGCATCGCAGCATGAAGAAAACCAGAACAGAGTTGGGCATTTTCTTCTTCACAACTTGTTCTTGCTCACCGTGTTGCTACTGACCCACGCAACACATTCCAACACTGTGAATGCTGCAGAAAACATCACTGGCAAAATGCTTGAGTAAGCTGCTCAGAGAATGCGTGGAAACAGTGTCTCTACTTCAAGCACACAGTAGAATATGCTTCCTGCATGACTCTGCCTGCACACACATTCGTTTGGAGAGAATCTGCATTATCAAATCACATAACATGTTTTTACTGCACATAGTTTTCAAAGTGATTTTTTCTGTTTAAAGACTCGAGATGCAAGGCTACAGTTTTCAAAGCACCAAAACGCTCTGCATATGTGAAATTCTTTTCATCTGAAGACATCCACCAATGTCAGACAGCTGCAATAACCGTATGCTCCATCAGCAAACTGCAAATTGATGGCAGCAAGGATGGCTGCGTTCTGCTTCTGACCAGTATATATGGATACTGCACCTAGCCTCAGAGCGAGCGCATTCAACTGGCAAATCTGAGATCATTGCACAGGCTTGAGAGGGGAAAAGGAAAAAAAAAATTAAAAGAGACAATCTTCCCCAAACTAACTTCAACAAGGAACTGGCTTTATAGGTCTCTGCCCACTCTGGCCTGTTTATTTGCCATCCAGGCATGTCAGAAAACCTATTTCCCATACCTGATAAATCAGGAAAAAAAAAACAGGGTGAATCTGTGGTCTGTAAAAATAATCTATAAGTGCTTTTCGAGATCTCCATTTTCATTTCCAAGTACTATTCCAGTGTTTTCAGGGAGAAGGTAATGAGCACAACCTACAACAGCAAAGGACAGCTATTCCTTTTGTCCATCTACCAGTGTTCCAGGTCACAAGCATCTAGGATACATCTGAGCCTTTATCCCAAAACATGGACTTGTCTCCCACTCTCACCCCACAAGAATTACCTTTAGCCCTCATACACCTTTCAAAATGAAAACCCCTTGAATATAGATATCAAGAAGGATACAAGCGATACAAGAGCCCATACAACTCCAGCGATAGGCTTTCCAAGACAGGCTAGTGTTAACAGGGGGAAGCAGAGACTTATTTTTCAACTTTCCTCCCATTAATCATGTCACATAACTTATACACAATTTTCCACATGGCAAGACTAGCTAGTTAATCCATTTTACAGTTCCTATTCCTTTCATGAGACTGTTGTTGCTCTATACAGAAACATCCAAGCCAAAGAAACGCTGGTTGTTCGTTAAAAGTCAAAAAAATCAGTGTTACGGATCGTCCCTGGCAAATTCCTGTTTAAACTGAACCTATCTAGAATGGCAAAATAAAATAAAGCCAACTCCGTTTTCCAGAAGGTAACAAAAACCAGATACTGCACATATTTCATTAAGGAGGATGTTTATTTTTCCAAATATTGTATTAAGATAGTGTCCTGTTTGCCTGTTTCTATCGACATCTGCTCTGTAATACACAGAGAATGATAGAAGATCAAAGTTTTAATTGTGCAAGTAAAAGAACATATTAATAACATTCTTTCTGTCCTACAGCAACAGAGATAAACTTGAAAAAAACCTCTAACAGCTCAAAGAACAGGATATTTATATAAAGATGTCCTAACAAAAGCAAAGCATGCAAAACTACCTCTAGTGGATAAACAAACCAGGCTCCCTGTTTGCAGACTGTTCCCTATTGAGCTTAGTCCTTGGAGATCCCCTCCCTACCTCAGCCAACAAGGTCAACATACCTCCGCTGGGTTTCGTATTTTTATACAAACCCTTCTTAGCATCCTTTGTTCACAGACCCTTTACATTTAGGAAAATGCAGCAGGTGTGCCTGTAAGGCCCCTTTTGCTGCTAGTTGCTTTAGATTGTGTGTTCCAGGTAGCAAGTCACTTAAGAATGGGTGGTTTTGTTGATCTTTTTCTGCCAGCTTCTTCACCTGCATAGGCTGCACTATCAATCCTCCACACCCTTTCTGATATACACATTATAACAGGACACCAGTTCTCCAGCACACATACAACAAAAAGTACATCCTCCTCACGAGGCATTACTACTTCTTGGCTTTCTGAGATTCAGGGAAGAGCCTGAATTTGTTGCCCGTTTGTCACGCTGCTACCACTCATTAATGCAGCAGCATACTTTGAATGAGCTGTCCTTCTCCCCCGCAAGATAATATAGCATGGCATGCTCTCTCCCTTCCAAGACAGCAGTAGCTGCCTTTACCCATATAGGGCTCCGATTTGCATATCTTGAAGGAAAAACAAAAAAAAAAAAAAAAAAGAGAAAAAAAGAAAACCAAACCAACCTACAATGTACTAACTTAAGCTAGGACTCTCTAAAGTGGTGACTAGGCTGTCTCACTGAGAGTAAGATCAATAGCATGCTGTACAAGAGTGGGTTCAGATTTCTTTCAAATTCAGAGCTCCAAGATGAGTTCTGAAACACCATAGTCCAAGGAAACATCATTACCACCTCTGCCTGAATGGAGGCCACCACCAGCAGAGAGCCTGAATTGTTTTAGGAGGACAAGCTTACTCAGGACTACCTGCACAGCACAGACTGACACGTGAAAGATTCTCCGTCTCCTTTCAAGATACCTGAATTATAAAGAGCCAGTCACTGTCCAACCTCTTTGTCTTTAAGGAAAAGTTTAATATTAATTTTAGCTCCCTTTGAATCTACTTCTGGGCTAGGGCCCAGCGCATCTGCAGTATTTTTTTAAAGTGACAAATTAGATTAAAATCACACAGAACACCCACTCAGGACTCACTCAGTTCTTCTGAACCATGGTAACTCACAACAGAAGGGACACCACAGTTAACCATGGCACTGCTTGTGTGCAGCTGCAACCTGCATGCAGACATGCAGAGGGTGAAATAACTGGTACAGTAGCAAGCTCTTGCACACACTGGAACTAGACAAGGCATTTCCTTTTCTTTTGTGTTTTCTCATTCATAATAATGTCCTTTAAGACATCTGCTAGAGTCCTGTAACGTTAATGGAAATGGAAGAGCTCCAATGGGAACTCAGGGGTTTCTCTCTTTTTCCCATGAACTGAACATTATGGAATTTTAACAGATGTTCTACTTGGTCATAGTTAATAAAATGAATTATGCAGGAATTAAAAATCTGGCTCCATTCGCCTATATAAGATCTCAGCAGCAGAACTACATTCCCATTAAGAAACTCTAGAGGCTTTACAGTGGATTTATAGTCTGCTCCTGCCTTGTTATATGATGGCTAGAGATTTTACAAATGAACTTGTCTCTGTTGTGGAAAACATGAATAAATCTACCTGTTCATTGACTGTTCTTAGTAGCATGATCTACTTTCCACACCAACGCACACTGGTACACTACAACCATAGGAAAGGACAATTCCCACTTGGATTTGCTTTGAAAGTGACATCATGGGAATTCCACATCATTTCACAGCCTCCAATTTCTGCTATTTATTCAAAGTCTCATTCAGCAACCTAATATCCACACTCCCACTTTGTGCTCTATCACAAAAGCTTTCCTCTTGGAGTGTGGACATCTCTTTCAGGCTAGTGATGTCAACAGAATGATGCCCTGCAACTCATTTCCCTTCTGTTTTTGGATTAGTTCAGCGTAACTACATCAAAGGAAGATGTAAAGACCAAAATTTTGTGGAGATATGAGAGAAGAGGCACTAAAAAGGAGGTAGGTGAAAGAGTCATAGCCAAAACTTCCAAGCATTGAGGTTCACTCAAAGTTATTTCCAAAAGCATTACATATTTAGCCATCATCTTTCTCTTCTAATACTCCCTGTAAAGAAAGTATTCTGATGAGAGGATAAAGGGGATAAATGAAAGACTGAGAATCATAAATGAAGGATGAAACAACTGCCTTGCACCAGAACAGAAGCAGCACAGCAGCTAATGAAAATGACATGGATCAGAATAAGGCTGTCTTGAAAATATCTCCTATGCTATAGTAGAAAGACTAAGTTTCAACACAGCATCCCCTGTATAAACAAATCTGACTCATTTTCACTCACGTCCAAGCAATTGGCAAGCAGATCTCTGTCCAGGCACTGAAATCTGCTTTATGTAATACACAAAATTTTATCCCAATGCAACAACTAAAAGTAAACTTTCTTAAATTCTCACCCAAGAATTTTGCCCGTGCAAGAATATCATCATCTAAAAAGCATAGATATTCCCAGCCTCTTCTCATTCTTTATTTTTTCAATGAAAAATCATGCATTAAAGCCCCTCTATTAAAAAATCCCACTCCAATGCAACTAAACAAAGGGCTTCGTGTAAGTAAATAATCAAAGCATATAAAAAAAACCCTGTAAGTATAAAAAGTCAGCTGGAATTAAATATCAGTCTATATATGCTATGCAGCTACCTGGATGTGTCCAATCATGAATTAATACAGATTTTTATTTTTTTTTATCTGAAAAAAAATACTTTCCTTAAAGGAAGAGAAGGAAAAATACCCAGATTAAGTGTCAGGCTTGCAAGAGCTCCAGCTGAAGGGTCAAAAAGCTATTCTGACTCAAGTGGACATTGCTTTACAGTATTCAGTGTCAGAAAAATGCAACGGTCTTAACAGTATTAAACTCAAAGATTTCTTTTTTTTTTTCCTAAAACATCAACTACAATTTATTTCATTGTTGAAGAGAAAGTACATTTCATTTGCTAATCATTTATTTCTCATTCTATTGGACAGATTCTCCCAAAAAGCAATACTTCAACTGAAATCACTTCTGAAGGATCTTTTATGAATCTACATAATAGAGATAACCCCCATTAAATTTCCAACAAAGCACTGCCATTTTGAGTAAACAAAGTTATCTCAGCAGGGTCACGCACTATGCCATGAATATGGTCTGCAAATTAATTATCACCCTGACATATGTCAAAACAAATTTTAAGGAGAATGGCACCCAGCAGTAACCACCTGTTTTATCTACCTGTTAGTATGCAAAATTTGTATTCAATGGGATCTGAATTTATTCATTTATTCAGAACGCCTCAGAGAAATCAAAATGATTCGTTGGCCTTTTCTGCCCATCTCCAACTGAAATTTGAGTGAATAATGTGTTTAGCGAGCCAGAAAAGTACAGGATGAAGCTATGGTGGGGGTTACATTGCAGAAAAGCAGGTGCCCTCGCTGCACAAATAACTAATTTTTTCAACACTCAAAACTACTAAAATAGACTGAAGTGCACTAGCACTTGTCAACACTTTAAGGAACACTAAATCTGGTATTTCTTACTTTAGGTAATAACCATCTTTATTCTGTAACTGTACAAAGACCTGGCTAATATAACTGTCCTAAAAAATGTTTTCAGCATGAAGAAAGGCTTTTAAAAGCAGAGCTATTGAATAAAGGATTAAAAAGCCTCTGCAACTGGCTTTATTATCAATGGCAACACAGCCAACAGATCTGATCCTGTATTTAAAAAAAACCAAAACCACAAAAGAGGCAGAGATACGAACCTAGCTTACTCAGCCAAGTTATAGAAGGGGAGAATAAACCCACACATATGACACTGAACACAGTAAGTAAAGAACCTTTCTTGGACAACAGCTGTTATGTTTTCATAGGAACTGAGCCTTGTCTCTATTTGAGGTACTCATGGTGCAACTTCTGCTTTGTGAAAAGATGAACTCCTGGAATCTGATTCTGAAACTGTTTTAGACTGGGAGTTCATCAGTGTGTTTTTGTACTTCTTTTATAATCTGCCTTCAGTTCACACAGCACATCAAACACTTGTATGACACTAATCCTGTCATTCACAGAGCCTTTATGAAGGGATTTTAGTTTAGGAACTATTTTCTGCCAAGCATGTCAAAAATTTTTACCTCCAGTTTTTTCCTCAACAGTGAAGTACTTGTGATTTAGAGTTAAGTAATGCCATAGCACATCTACAGACTGGATGACTAAATGCATTTCTTTCATACATTTAAAAAAAAGTGCACAATTCTCTATACAGATAACAGAATTTCTTAGCATCTGCTGACAAATATATTTAAAGAAAGCCTAAATCTGTCTGTGCCAAACTTGGCCTGATGCCACCGGTTCACCATTGTTGGCACACATACTTCACATGATGCAATCACAAGACTTGAGAAAGTTTGCAGTACTTTATTTTATGGTTTTCATCATGTTAACATACACATTTCCATCCTTTTACGACCTGGTAGCAACTGAACTGGATGGTAGATAACTTTTTGGCACACATCACAGGTTTTCTTAGCACACATTATCAGTATTCTATCTAAATTACAGCCAAGTAACTTACCCAGAATGAAATACTCTAGGATTTAGACCTTATGGTTAGAGCAATTTATCTCAATTTTACTACTATCTCTTGTTAGAAAAAGTGAGGCAAAGGAATCAATTTAAAATACATATATAAAAATAAAAAAAGAGAAAGACAAGTGGTTTACCTCTCTTAATACTGTGCTTTTATAACCCCGATAAAGTCCTTGAATACCCTGTAAACCAACAAAAGAAAGCATCAGCAATAGGGAATTAGTTTGCCAAAGACCACAATTTCTCAGTGATTACGAGGCAGGCAGTAGAGCCTTGACTGTATTGATTATAACACTGTATGCCATGATTTACAATGCTGGAGGGTTTTATGTGGATTTCAAAGATAGTTTAACCACAGTTCAGAATAATCAGTTATAAAGAAGAAAATACACCTTCCATTCAAATTAAAAGGGCAGAAGGCACAGAAACATATTACTTCAGAATCTACTTGCCCCATATTCTGGTCTAGCGGTATCTGCTAGCCCATAAACACTTTGCAACTACTACTCTTCTGTTTAAATAGCCCACACAAAATGAACCCTTTATATGTCCACTTTCTTAGCCTTGATTCAGAGCTTTAATCAAGACAAATATTTTGTATTTTTAACCAGCTGATAACATTCAAAACAATTAAAAATTTTAAGTGTATATAAAATTAAGTTTAATCTCGTACAGGACAGTTTATTTCAGTGTTTGGCAAGTCTCTGGCTGGCTACGAAGAAGGGGAAAAAACATATGGTTTTGAGCGCACTAGCATACAGAGCAGAATGACCAAGTCACAGGAAGAAGTTCCAGTAACCCTCTTGTGCAGGGTTATCACAATAGTTTTCACTTACAAGCAAATAAAAATCAAGTGGATCATTGAAAGGTCATATTTACATCTTCCTTTTCCTGGCTTTTACACACAGAAGCGTGTATAATACTCTTTCCCCCCCCACAGTGTTTTCAGGAGCCACTTTCTCTATTGAATACAACTTCAGAAATGCCCCTTGCGAGACCCTGTAAACATGGTGGTGAACAGGTTTTTACAGGAAGGAACAGTATAACTACTGAAAAAATTATAAAAGTCATTATTTTGCAGAAGTTACCAATACTGGATGAGTACTCATTTTCAGAGCTCCTATAAAGCCTCTCTAAAATGGTACCTTTAGGACACCGCTTTCAAAGACTGCTTCAAAAAATGGAAACCATTCATCAAACCCTAGATACAGAGACTCGATGTTCTGTTGTCCCAGAAAAGAACTGTTTGCACAAGTACAAGCAGAGTTTTGGAAACTGGAAAGCTAAATCCCGCCCCCCCCCTTTTTTTTAAATGTATGTATACCATGTAAAGAAAGGAGGAACAAGAGTTGTTTAGAGTGCGCATATAAGTGCACGCACATGGGGGAGGTGGGGGCTTGGTTTCCTTAAACACAACATGCCAATCACTTTTAACAACAAAACAGTTGGGAAAGTGCTGGGAGAGCACAGAACTGGAATAAAGTTATAGGAATGCTTCTGGACATGTATGGCACTGAATAGGAAGAATGAAGCAAGTTCTTTGAATTTTGCTCTGAACTCACCTCATGGTACAAGGTGTGAGAGAGAATCCGAAGGGTACTTGAGGAAGGAGAAACCTGGGCCCGTTGCTTGACAACCTCAGATGGAACACGTATGAGGCAAGCAACCTGCAAAAGAACCATACAGAGAAAATTCCCTTTGCAGCCTTACTCTCCATACAGCAGACACATTTGGAGATCGTTCCAAGTACAGAAATGTGAGAAACGAGGAAATAATTTTGGTAATCATATGAGTTGAACTTAAAAGCTGTTTATGAGCTGCTTAGGCATCTGCTCTGAGAGCTTGGTACCTTCTGAACACAAAACTCCACTAACAGAAAAATGAAAGTACCCTTGAAATTATTAACTTCCAATCTAGAAGTAGATTTGAGCAGGGAAAACAAAATCACTGATGAAACCAAAATTTCGAAGCCATGCCATGTCTTTGGGCAGCCACAGTAATTTTTCCACCAGCTTTCACAGATTTAAACTGGAAATTCAGGACCTGAAGAACCAATTTATTTCCTAGGTAGTTTATTTGTGCCCTCTAGTGACTGACAGCAAGAGACACTCCAGTTAGCTTTAGATGCACACAATATATTCAAGGTATACCTTAACACACATACTGGATTTCATTCAAGGTGAAGCATCGGATTGATTCTTTCCTACACAGTGAATTTACTTGGCAAGAAGGGCTCCTGCAGTTGGATGTAATAGTGTGGCTGTCACCACAAAGCTCCAGCTTTACTGAAAAAGCCAGACCTGGCTTTCAAATGTTCACCTGCCACTTCAGCTTCAGGTACAAATTAAGTTTGTGTGCACATAATTTTGAGGAATGAGGATCCTAAATTGTCTGAGAGTTACAAGCCCCTCACCCCTAGAAAATGCCTATTTAGCAGCACTTGAACTTTTAAAAGGAGTTGGTCTTCAGGTGGCCCCAGCGATACATAAAGCAGTGCTGAGACAGGTGGCAAAATAATGGAGACACCATGGGCCTTTGCCACATTTTTAGTCTTCTTCAATCCCATCCTGTGCTGGGCTCAGGAACACGCTGTAGTTCCTAGATGTAAAGGTGATCACTGAGTACTTTAAGTCAAGAGTAATCTAGGTGAAAGCTATCCACTTGAAGAGGTAAACCACGCTGCTAACTCAGAAATCCATGTGCCAAAGACAGTTCAAGAATTCACTGCCAGGCTGCAGTGACAGTAGCTTGAGTGGTCATTTGTGGGTAACACAGTACGAGGTTTAAGTTTCATTTTCACAAAGAGACCAAGAAAAAGTCTGTTATCCTGTTACATTCCTAGAAGTTTACCAGACAACAATACACAAAAGTCATTACAAACAGATCTAACTCCATGTGCTCTTCAATTCTCAGGGTCAAAAATAACAAGTGACCCCAATCTGTCAAGAAAATAAGAACTGTCAAGTTTTTTGATAGTTCAGTATAAATATTTATAGAACTTCATGCTTCATAACACTCCGTGTCCTTATATTAGCTTTTTATTCCTTAAAAATATGGAGGCAGGAGGAAAGCTTTAAAGAGGCTTGGATGAAAACAATCTAGTCAATCAAGACCAGACAAAGAGCGCAGCGTGGCTTCCTGACATCTGGGGTGCTGCAGTTTTGGCAGGAGAAGGGTGGCTACAAAGTAATGTCTCCATTTCCCCCAGACTACTTGGGGTGCATTTCATTTCAAATTAACTTTGATGTTTCTCCCATTTGAATTTGCGCTTACAAGGGATTCTGTGGCTGCACAAGAACAAAAACAGTGATTACATTGTGCTGTTATGAAAGGAAATAAAGGCTCATGTCACCAGGGCTGTGCTGTCAGACTGGCTCCATAGGGCACTTCTGGTACTAAAAAAGCCACCGGCTGCAACTGCCAACATCAGACCGAACGGTGACATTTTCACTGTGCACCTGAACTCGCAATGCATTACCTTAGTCATTCCTACATGCGTACCTTGCTATCAATAACAATCCGAGCACTCTTTTGATGTCAAACACGGGTGTCTGAAGGGAAGTAGGCAAGACTGAGTTCACACACATCTTATTAGCCCACAGCGTTAAAAAAAAAGTAACAACCTTGGGCAGATGGGTGCAGAAAAATCTGAAATCGGTGAGGCTCAGATCTCAATCACCGCAGCACCTTCCAGGTAATGCTGCCAAAGTTGAGAGAACACAACGCACATCTCCACCGTTTGCTTTCTTAGCTAAATATGTTCAAGCAGCATCAATATAACACTGAACCAAGAGAATTTATACTTAAGATTTTCAGATTGCCGAAAGCTAGAAGCAAATTGCACAAGCAAGGGTCAAAGATGTAATCATGTGGCTGTTCCATGGTAACTGTCCATATATATGCTTTTACCTGCATTGACTATTAGATAAATAGACATGGAAGACAGACAATAATGTGACCTCGCACAGTGGGCATCCATTCACCTCCCTAATCACCAAGATCCCAGGGAGAAATTGCTTCTTAATCTCTTGGCTGTTCACATACATGTAGCCTGTTGCTTGCCACAGAAAAGCACAACGCAGCCTGCCAGACTGGGGCCATTCCTGGTGCATCCTCCAGGTTCTGAGGATGCCCCTGTGACAAATCAGCTCTGCCGAACATCTGCCCAGCCAGCCACAGAGAGGGTACAGACAGCAGTGGGCCCTCTGCTACCCCAGCGGGCATTAAGGCATCAGACAATAGCACCCTGTGGATAGGGGCCTTGCTCATTTTTCTAAGCAAGCTCTGGAGCCAGGAGTTATTCCTGTCTTTTGACAGAATCAAGACAGAATCAAGCAGAAAGACAGAATCAAGATCTTATAGACCAAGTCCAGGGGAAAACTGCTGCGGCCTTACAAGCTCCTTCCTTATTTACCAGATCAGGCAACACAATTCTTCAGTTTTCAGACTCTCTCCCCCATGCCAATGCACATATGGTATACACAGCATATGACAATGGAAGACAATAACACTGAAATAAAAGGCTGAAGGATTTTTAGATGTAAGCTTTAACAAAATCCAATTTTACAGCTACAAGAAAAGCCATTGTTAGTTTACAGAGCAGCTATGCAGAGATGACAGTATTAGCATCTATTATTTTTCTAGCCTTTTAATACTATAACTGCTTCTGAACAAAAGAGTCCTCAATTTCAAAACCTTTGTCTGAAATCGCTGCCAGGTTAGAGGGTGAATCCAGTATTCAGCTGTAAACCTAACAGCATTTTTAATTTACAGCCTTGCATTAGCCAGTTAGGAAAAAAGGCAAAAAATAGGACTATTTTGTTAACATTTATCTATGTATTGCTAAGACAGTGTATCTTCCAATCAAACAGGGGTAGTTTTTTTTTTCCTCTGTCAGCTCAGGGAAAAGCATTTTAACTTTTGGGTACTCCTTGCATGCATCAATGCTGCCATCTCCTGGTCAGAATCATGTTGGAACCAGACTTTCCTGGTTGTTCTGGCCGATGTCTTGACTGCTCATGAAGAATGACCAGTGTAAACTCTCAAAGGTGCCTTGAAGTCAACACAAAGACTGTTTATATACACATCCACTTAAACATTTTGTTTCAGTATATCTGGAACCTGCTCCTATGTGGCTGTAGCAAACAGAAAATAAGATCTGCTACAAACAGCACCAGGAAGGAGCACAAAGCCTTTTGCAGGGACTCCTGTAAATTTATTGGAAACACCTTATCTTAAAGCACTACCTTCTGCGTAGGGACTGATTCTACCTAAAGCTGGATCAGCTTTACTCAATCTAACACTTCAGCACACAGCTACCAAGTATTTTTCTCTAGACAGTAGCCCAAGACACGTTAAAAAAAAAAAAAAAGAACAAAGAAGAGACAGTCCTGCTCACCGTGGGGTTTGGTGCAAGCAGACCATCCAGGCCTTGATGACTCAATAGCCAGGGAACTGCAAAAGCTGCAAGAGATGCACAGCTCAAAGCTCACCCAGGGAAACCAGCAGCAAACAGCCTGCCATGAAAATGGCTGAAGAAAACTCCCAAACAAACGATTTTTTTTTTTTTTTTTTTTTTTTTATTTTGTGGTTAATGTGACACAGAATATGTAGTAGCTGGGGAGACTAGAAAGAACCTGTTGCATTGCCTCTGCAAGTTCTGGAGTAAGCACTTGTTTGCAAACCACCAGGACATTGCTTCTAATTCACTAGCAGGTCCTCACTCCTCTATCCATCATGTTCTGTTCTTTAGGCAAAGCCAAACATAAGATTATGAAAGAGCACAGCTCCTCCTGGCCTTCAGAGGTATGTTATTATTCAAAATATCAACATATCTGAGCAACCTGCTCTAGCTGAAGATGTCCCTGCTCACCACAGGGGGGTCAGACTGGCCTTTAGAGGTCCCTTCCAACTCAAACCAGTCTGTAATTCATGATTCTATACCCCATTTAGATTAACAGCCTTCTGCTTCCATCCTTTGTGCCCCAGGCTAACCATTTCCTACATGACTGTTTTTGTACGATTTAGCAGAGAATCCATGACCACAGGTAATTTGTTTTCAGGCACCTATACTACAGTTTGACCACCAACTTGCAGGCATGATCTATGCATGAGATGTACCCAGAATGATGCAAAAGAGGACACTGCAGGTGTTACAGTTGCTATCAAGGGCTTATGCTGGGTATTGAATTGGTTTGGTGCGTGGCAGGTTCTTCTCAGAACCAGACAACTGGTACAGCGCTACGAGCAGCTTTGTACCTCTAAGGAGAGCAGCTTGAGAAAGCGTTTCTTTAAGCAGCCTGGCATGCACTTTGCACAGCTGATGATCTCAGTCGCACTCTTAAAAGCTCCCACAACCACAGTCTAAGCACTTCTCTTTAATACAAGACAGATATCATCTATACTCTTAAGACAGGCTACTGAAGGCCAAAGACCAAGAGCCCATTCTGTTAAGATGCAGACACGTGATACATTCCTGGACCTATTCTCTGCACTAACCTGGGCTTGGGTGAGAATCAAGACCAAATTTTTTCGACTTAGAAATTAGCCAGCTGTTCTGCCACAATGCAGAAGAGCAGTCTGAGGACAGAGAACTGTTCTGGGATATGTTAGTGGCTGCTGATTTAGGAACCTACACTCAGTGACTCCAAGCAAATCTCTGGCTTACAGAGCTAAGCCTACTTTGAGAATCGGGTGCAGAAACATGGAGTAAGCTACAGAAAACTTTTCTCTGTTGCAGCTTTAATTCCTTTAGCACACTTTCTAAAGGTTTTTAATTTTAAATGTCCCAAGCAGGTTAGTTTTAATGACTTTGTGTAGGCTGGGAAGCTTTAATTGATGTTCACCCTATAAATATAATTTAATACTTAACACAGAACTAAAGGAAGAGTTACTGAAGTAACTCTGGGGAGAGTTACTCTTAAATGTCATTTGCGTAAGTTTATTCTTAAACAAGAATCTAATTTATGACACTATATAACTTTGTACCCAGAGAGCAGAGACTTTAAACTAAGCCTCACAATACCCGTGCAAGACAATCGCTAACCCATTCGGGAGAAAAAACTGCTGCACAAAAATGACAACAAAGAGGTTATGACTTATCAAAGGATGTATGTTTAGGTTGCAGTTAACCTGGTAACAAAATCCTCATCTCTCTCTCCCTCTCCATTCTTGAATGTCAGCAGGATTGCCTGCTCCAACAAAGTAGAAAGAGAAAGAAAAATGGAGCAACTCTAAAACCCCAGTTAAAGAATCAATAAAGATGATTTTGGTGTTTTGGGATGTTTGCGGGGTTTTTTTGTTGTTTTTTTCTTTTAAAGTGCACTCTGCATTAGCACTGGCTGTAGTCCTGTAGACAAAAGCTACCTTACAGCTCGGGTTTGTTTTGTTGTTGTCTGGGTTTGGTTTTTTTTTTTAAATGCTGCTTCTCAAAATAGGTTAATAAATACGACAATCTGAGCATCTCAATTTCTATGTCAAATGCTCCCTTCTAAGTAGAAAGTTACTATTTTAAATCTGAAACATTAAAAATGTCCTTTTCCATTCCTCAGGTAACTGAAGTATTAAAATAATAGGCAAGTCTAAAGGATCTTAAATTGCACTGACTTCCTTTGGAACCTAAAAAAGAAAAGGAAATTTCCTTCTTGGTTCAAGTCAGAGGCCGTCAAGAAACCTGGAGTTCAGCACTGCAGCTGGGATTCCCCTCTCCAAGAGAAGAGGAAAAAAGAGAACTTTGATGCAATGAGACCAGATAAGCAAAGTATTTCATCCTCCAAATAATTGTTTCTACACTCTCATCACAACTCTTGGATTGGGAATGTTAGATAGCAGTGGAGTTGGGAAGCATAAGAGATATCTGTAGTTGGAAAATAAACTGCCTTACCCTTGTCAACACCAGGAAAATTAACTGAAAAGCGAAGAAACATGAAATACTCATTTGTCATTTGGTTTCCTAATTTCTTTGAACGGAGAAACCTGAACTGCTGCAATCACAGACCCACAGAAGTTCAAACACCAATAAACCTTCATCAAAATAACTGACACCCTTTCGACCAAGAAAAAACCAAAAGTTTCCATGGTCTGTAATTTGCTGTGGGTCACAAATCAAGTTGTGAACAAGTCCTTCCACATGTGCTTGTTGGCAGTGCTACCTGCTAAAGCACAACTGAAGAGAACTGAAGCATTAACACCTATTTTAACAAGGACTTCATCTCCAGAGGTGACAGAAAGTGCCCAGTGTGTGTAGTGTCCACTATCAGGTTCTGCTTTAAGTGCCAGGCCCAGAGAAAAAGTGTTCATCTTCAGAATAAAACTGCACAATATGCTAATCTTATTTTCCCCTCCCACACTCATGCACAGCATAGATGTGCCCTTTCAGCATAGTTAGATACAGTCCTATGCAAAGCAGCTGGGGTCATGAACAGGCAACTCCACTCCTAATTTAAGCCCCATGGAGAGAACAAGTTTTGACTAATGGGCTCTGGATGGGAAAGTGTAGACAATACCAAGCCCTTTGTCCCATCTTTTCCTCC
The DNA here is from genome assembly GCA_033124195.1 of Coracias cyanogaster. Classification (NCBI taxonomy): domain Eukaryota; kingdom Metazoa; phylum Chordata; class Aves; order Coraciiformes; family Coraciidae; genus Coracias; species Coracias cyanogaster. Next base: position 143,681 of record JAVSBS010002900.1, read on the forward strand.
AACTGATACAATAGGGCCTTCATTACTTTAACTGCAGCTCCCCTGTATGCTGGCAGGAAACATTTCCTCAAAGAGCAACCTCACCCAGCAAGATCCCTCAGATCTCAGCACTTCCCAGAGCTTAAAAACACACTATTTCAGAGATGAGACCATTCACAGGGATTGAATGCCATAAGCATTTGGAAAACTGGAGCTTCTGTACAAACGTTTTCAATTCCTCCAAGTTTCCACCTTAGATGACTTCACCTAGGATCTGCAGGAGCTGTTCTGCAGAGTGTTATTTCATCCTGTCATTGTCAAACCTAAGTTAGCTCCTTATTATTGCTTCCCAGAGCTCTATCTGTTAAGTACCAGTTAACAGGCAAAGAACAGGGAAAGCTTGTGAAGCTGACAAAGCTGACACTAAACACTTCTTCACAGAAGTACTTCGCACTGCAGACGTTTTGAAAGTTGGTGTGCTCTGCATAACTGAACTGGTCTTTCAAAGCTTAACAAATGTATAGTTTTGTTTCCATTTTAAAACTAAACCTAAAACTTACCCAAAGTGGCCTGCTCTTACGGACATCTCTTGTACTCCAGCTGAAACCAAGCGTCCCACAGATTTTGAAGTCCCTCAGTACAGTCACAAGCAGTTGGTTTCAACTCAAGTGGCAAAAATAAGACAGCTGAATAGCTTTAAAAAATAGTCTTTCTTAACCTGCCTGATGCTTTAATCGTAATTACTACCACATTTAAACACAGAAAGCCTTAAAGTCGAAGAAGAGTAGACCTGTAATTCAACCTACAGTACTGACTGCACTATCCAATCTATCACAGCAATTCTTCCACCACTAAGGGTCTGTTAAACTTATTTTAAAAGGCTTAGGAAACTAAACATATCAACCAGCCAAACTGTTCTTTCAGCAAAAGTAGCATGGTGCATCCCATCCAGCACAAAACGGTTTCCAAGGAGCCAAGTGGGGTCGGGCTGTGTTACAGGAGGACAAATGTTAATGAGATTCCAGGCAAGAGAACAGGCAATATTTTCTGAAAACACATTAAGTCTCCTGTTGAAAGATGACTAGTATTTTACAATTTGCTCAGTCTCTTGGGGTTACATTGGCCCAGAACACGGAAATTTCAACTACATTGTATTTTATCAAGTAGTTTCCTTTAATTGATCCCTTACTCTTTCCTACAGCCTTTTCACTTAAAGAATTATGGGCTTGTCCACATATGGAGCTATTCAGAAATAGTTATTCCTGACAAATCCTCTACAGAAACTTACTTTGGAATAAACTTACCTTAAACAATCTCAGACATTTCCAAAGCTGACGCGGGCAGAATATGTTGCAAGCCAGGAAATACTTTAAAATTATTTATTTCTCACTCATGCTATTTAACCCAAATTAGCTTTCCTCTATAGATACTCAGAGCTACAAGTATTTCTAGATCAGCCCTAGGATTAGCCCTAGGATTGAAAGAAAAGAGATGACAACTATCAAGCTTCTACTCTTTACTGCCAAGTAGCAGATCCTCTAAGCCCTGAACCGAGTAGGTAACACAAAGCAACCTAGGAAGGACAGCTGATGAAGAAGAGGCAATACATACAGTTAACATGTAGCATACAAGAGAAGATAACGATGGGTGGCTGGTTAGGTGTTTGACAGGTCTTAATTTGCTGTTTCAGCCTTTAATTGTATGATGAATTTGTTGGCAGTGCTTGGGAATTCATGCCTCTATTCATCTTTATTTACAACCAATTTCCAGCTACAGCTCTGATTTGAGTTTCCATCTACTATGTTCCTCTTCCTCTATCTCTTAATGCCAGCCATCTCACCTTCACAACCACTTTCCAACCACTGCTCAGCCACACTTCTGCTTAAGGATTTGGCAAAAATCCTGCAGCATCTGTATTGCAAACCTGACCTCACCTAGATTAATTTATGAATATTTCCAAATCCACCATGATTAACTCATAAGACCACCTACGTTGCTGCTCTCCCCACCACTGCTCATCTTGCCAGAGTCAGCACGTTCCCCTTCCCTATGCCTATATTCATCCAGATATGCACAGCACAAAAGACAGTAAGACCTAAAATGGCAGGCACCAATCAATGAAAATAACAAAAAAAGCTTAAGTACCATGGAAAAGGTCCCATCAAAATTTGACTGCTGTCAGACTTTGGATACTACTTTGAATACTATGGTCTGCCAGACTACACTACACTAGTTGAGAGGACACCTGATGCAATGCAGAAAGTGTGGGTTTTTGTTTTTGAACAGTTTTGTCCATTTATTAGTTCAGTTCTTAGAAAAGGTATAGTTAAAAATTCAAAGCCATTAGTCCAAACTCTAGACATAGTAAGTACTAAATCACTTCCTTGTTACAGCAGGCAATTTTTTTATTTAAAAGCAACTCTCCCCAGAGTGTCCAACTCGCCTGGTGAACTGAAAAGCCACATCTTCCAATATCCAAGATCTGGAGTTTCAGACAGCTAAAACTTTAACTCCATGTCTGATATGAGCGGCTGTTTCATCTCTGTTAGATTGGACTCCTGCAAGCTGATCTTCTAGGGCTTACAATGCTGTAAAGCCCTGACCAATTATCCTGCCAGTGATTCTTTCATGGTATTACTCTCTGGATTTATCTGATTCATGCTTCTGCCTTTTCCTCAGAATAGGAATTAATAGCAACTATCTTCTCTGACCTGGTCAGTTACTGTCATGGAATTCATATCAATACACTTTTGGAGATTCCTGTTCTTCTATTAAACTGAGACTAGTTAACTGTTTCAAGAGATACTGCCAGGGCAGAGGGGAAAAAAGGGCTGATCTGTGGACAGAGAGAGATAAGATAGCATGAGAATGTCTACCATGTCTAAAATGCCTTTTCTTTTCCCGAAAGAAAATAAGCCTAAAATAATATAAAATATGAACTTTCCCTCTTTATTTGAATTAAAAGCACACTCAAAACGTCATTCTACAGAAACATGACTTGTAAACTGCAAACTTACTTGCATTTGGGCTTGCTTCTAAGAAACAAGTCAGAGCTAGTAGAGAAAGCAAGCTGAATTCCTCAGAAAGATAATCCCTGCATTAAGAAGCATTCTTATTTGATACATCCCAACTGCAGATAAAAAAAATTTCCAAGTTATTAATACTGAGGGTCAGATGCTAATCACAGATGAACCACACACTTTGCTCTTATCACAAAAGTTTCTTGAATGGCAACACAGTGGAATACACCAGTGAGCTTGGAATTTCACCTTGAAATACCTGTCCTCACCTTGCCCTGCAGAGCACGTGATCCCCTCTCCCCAGTGAGGTGACAAAGTTTTGGACATTTCAACTCAAATTGATTTAACTTTATGCCAGAATTTGAGAAAGGAGAGATGTTAAGTGTGAGGCTACAACAAATCCTTCTTGCTGAAGACAGCCCAGTCTATCACCTTCGAAGGGAGCAGACCCTACCTAACCATTCAGAGCTGTCTCAGAACACAGCTGAGGTTTCCATCTTTCCCCATGAGGTCTGGGCTACACCAAAGCCTCACAGGTAGCCCAGGTCTTAGCATTCTTGCAGCCAGACCAGAAACACCATCCAGACCCATGAGCTTGTCCAGCATTTATACAACTCAAGGGACTACTGTGCAGAGACACTGAAGCAGAATGAAAACAAGCCAGATGAGGAACCTGAAGTAACATGGCTATGTCAGCTGAAAAATTTTACAGGACATATGAATGTAGGCACAATGTCACTAATAGGATGAGGCAGCTTTCAGGATCTGAGTTTTTCTCTTTGTCTGGTGCTACAGCATATTCCGTAGCTACACCAGTTCACTGCAAGGAACCTGAGATCTGGCAGCCCTGGGGATACACTGCACAGTGCCCACACATTTCCAGCACTGTACTCCTAAAGCACCCTAGAAGCTTACACGAGGACTAAAGCAGCTCAGTAACTTCAGCTGGTAATCTACTTCCAGAGTATGGTCTTTACTGCTAGCTGTCAAAAGAACAGGACAACTACCTCCCACCCTGGTCCTCAGTCCTCCCTCACACTTTCTCTCATGAGTGAGCTGCAAGTCAAGGTAGCTTGCCTTCCTACAAAATAGGAAAAGAAAAAAAAAAAATCACCAAAAATAGCCAATCAAAAATAAAAGGTCAGAAAGATAAGAATGAACCTGATATTTACAAGCAACAGCCCAAAACTTTCACTAAATATCCTGCAAAGCTCAGATCGTAACCATAACAATATCTAAATATTAGATGGAAACGGCCGTTGTCAGCTAGCTTCTCTAGAACGTGATCCAAATGACTTTATTGTCACCTCCACGGAAAAGCCAGCAGGATGTAAAATGAACTGTCCTAAATCCAACCCCTTTGGCACTCACAATGGAAACGTCATCAGTCAAACTGGGACAATCTTAAACTTGTCCCATAAAACCATGGTTGCAGAAGGCTGGTGGGGGAGGCCATGAGAGGGACTTCTCTTTATCAGAGTTTCCTGTAATGAATAGTATACACTAACATATTAAAACTGACATTAAAAATTCTGTACAAATCAATCTGGAACTGTACAAATTCACTCTAGATTTGCAAGGCGCACCTGGTTACTATTTAAAATGGGCACTAGGAGGTTAAAAATGCTGCTCCTTCTCAGAGTTACTTACACTGCCTTAGAATATTAAAAGTAAAATTTTAGAACATCTGGTTTTCCTTTCCACTCCCTATGATATCATGTTTTCCAAGCACATTTGGCAGCTCACGGTAAAGATACAGGCAGACTAAACATACAGGGCAATGTAGAGTCAAAATGAAAAATTCCAAAGCCCTGGATGCAGTGTGTTTCCTATCTCCAAATTTCAGTTACACAAGTGGTATAAGGGTTTACCCCCTTTGGTAACTAATATATTCTTCAACCTTCTTCTTCCTTGATGAGATGATATACCATGTATCTGCCCTCTAGAATTTTGGCTGTATCTTTCTAAGTAATTTTTCATGTATTATGGGGTAGTCAGAGTCCCTGTACAGCCAGATTCAGTTATAGGAAAAAATAATTATATTTAACAGGGTCAGATTTTGTATGTACTTTTCTTTATCTCATTCCGGGAGATGAGATTAGCCTTCTACATTCCTCCTGCCTAAAAGGGGGGAAAAAAAAAAAAAAAAACCACCAAAGAAAATACCATATGCTATAGCCACTGCCTTTTTACTGCTTGGTTTTCTGCCTCCTAGCCTGGAACTGGGAAACTGGATCAAACCAATACCAGGGGACTGTTTCTCCCATGGAACAATACAGAAGAGCAGCTGATATAAAAACTAAGAGCTCCCATTTGACTGATTTCTCCCATACATTTTAACATATCTTGATGCAACCTTTGTATTTTTTCCTCTTTATCCATTTTATTTTTTTTTGCTGGGTCACATTCAAAACAGATCAGACAGCATTAACGTAGCTTTAAGCTTAGCACACAGACATTTTATTGATGCACAAGAAGGCAGCTGACTTGTATACGGTCATCAGTGAAGGAGCAGCAAACTTAGAAATTCAAGATCAGTTTCTTGCTCTAAATCTTAATTTCTCCACTTTGTAAAAAGACAGTTTGGAAATGCAAAGAGATACTTTGGGAATCCTAATGTGACAGAATCCTTGGCTTATTATTTCACATTTAAAAGCAATTTATATCATAGTAATTATTAAAGTGTACAAAGGGGAAAGTATGTATTAGAAAAAACCCCACTGACAAAATAATAGTCCCAGTGGTTATGCCCTGATTAAAACTTAATGACTAATCAATAAAACTATAATTATAGCTTTCACCCTGATGTAATTTGGAATAGCTTTTACATTTCTATTGATCGGCTACAGCTTTATATAAAACAAATGTGAGAATCTTGCTTTGTGCTATTTTTGTTACAGGTTTGTTGCAGCAAATCTCTAAATCCCTATCTCAATTATTTTACAGCTTAGTTCTCCCATCACACCAAGAGGAGAAGAGCTGGCAATCTTACTAGCTGAAAAACAGCTCTTACAACATGGCAATCTGACATGATGGTGTGGAAACTGCGATTTCAATGGCTATCACTATATATTTCTCTGGCCTTGGACTAGCAACAGTCAAGCACAAGACAGTCCTGAGCAACTCATTTAACTACTTTGCATGTCTGTTTGTCAGCCTGAAAATGAAAGCAGTAAGTGCCTGAGTTGTAAGGGTCACAAGACTACAGATCACCTCGGAAAAAGCAGGCAACTGATTCTGTAAGCATGTAAGGAGTTATCTGCGGCCAACTGTTCCTCGGCTGCTGATGGTTAAATTACCTGCTTATAGTTTCCTCGTAGAACCCTCACAGGCAGGGGAAGTATACTATAAATAACCCACTCATGAAAGAAAATACCTTCATTTCAGTGGATTTTATTGTGGAGCACTGGAATCTCTTCCTGAGTCCAATCATCATTTTGCTCGATTCTGAAACAGCATGTAAGAAGCTTGAAACAGCTCTTGGGTCTGCTGTTCCATGAGATAATCAGGCAAACAAAGAATTTAAGGGCTGTGCATTGTTATAGTAGTGAAGAACCTCTTGCTGATTTCTCACAGCCTTTGTAGAATTTCCATGGAAATAAGTTCTGTGCTTTGCCTTAATTTAGAAGTCAAAACCTGACAGCACAGGCTTTAATCAAGATTAAAAAGAATCTGAGGCAGCAACACAAATACATTTCAGCCAGCCCTAAATCTACCACCTTCTATCTACTCCTGCCTACAACTACCACCAGAGCGGTTAGTAGGTGCTGCATTCACCTATCTTCATGTGCTTGGTATGTTACACTAACTTCTCTGGCTAAGTTTCAATCTCGTCGGTATCATTTCCACAGAAGGATAAAAATTACTTGGGAATCAAAGCTGAAGCCAGAGAGAGCAGAGAGAGCTGGCCTGCCTCCCACAGGAAGTAGCTGGGGTATGCTGCTATAATTAAAAGCAAGCTACCTGGTGCTACGCTAGAATGTCATTGATCCCTCTGCACTCCTGGTAGCCTGGGACCAACCCACAAGTAAGGTAAGCCACCACAGGGAGTATAAATGAATTTGCATTACCTGCAATGGAGAGGAAGAAGCCAGTGTCACAAGAGATTTAAAAAAACAGTTAATAAGAGCAGAATGTGGACCGCAGACAAAATACAGTTTTCCGACCCACATCTTGCAAAAGAGTTGGAAGAGCTAGTTTCATACAGCCTATTTCCCTCCTGAAAACTTGTGGACACAGCAATTTGCACCCCATTTCATCACTGCAATGCCAGGAAACATCCTGTGTGAGAAAAGCAGGAGAAAGGAGGTGGACAGTGCTGGCAGGAGCAGCAATGGGCTGTTTACAGCTGAACACCCAGCCCCAAACATGGCCAAAGCACTGCGTCAATGCTGCAGTGAAAAATGCAGGGGAAAGAAGGATTTTGCTGAGAGTGGACTATATTTGATTCAGCTAACCCAAAGCAACTATGCTTTTTTTGTTTGCAAATAACCTCAGAAACAGTTTTTTGAAACATAACATTTGAGCTTCTAGGATAAAGCACATGGATAAAGAGTCTTCAGTATTTATCTACAGTCAAGTTTGTGTCTGGATCAGACAGGAACAGTCATTGCTTGATCACATCAACAACTGTTCTCTTTTAACACTTGCTGCAGTCCATTCGCACAGAAAGTTCCTCTTACAGTGACACTTATCATCTCTTGTCAGAGCTAAACTTTCAGCTCTGTGGATCTACAGGTTGTCCAGTCATCCCGGTATTGCATATTGGCAATGAAATTAATTATATGACCTTAAACTGGAAGATAAAAAATCACTCTCAGCCTTGGCATGCCCTTAGTACTGAAAACTTCTCCCTTCTCTCTCTCTCAAAAAAAGGAAAATTTCTAAAAAGCAGTCAATATAAGGTGGAAAACAGCATAGATACACCAGAAAGTCACAACAAAATTACTTAAATTCAATAGGTTAATGCTATTGCATCTGTAACTTACATAAATATGAAGTAAATATAAAACAATAAACAAAAAACCCACCCACCTACACATACAATTCATTTCTGCAAAGTCCATGCTGTTAATGAGGCAAGGACAGCCTAGGCATCAAAACATAATTTATGGCTATTTTAAAATGAAAATAATTTCCATGACTACCCCACATGAAGCTGAAAGGCTGTAAAAGCCTTTCTTGAATGCTAACACAGATGCACAACCAGTACAATATAAAGGTGTATTCATGTTTTAGAACAATCCACACTTGCACTATCTACGGAGTTAACAAGATCAGCCAATAGACTTACTAAGAATTGCTACTAACTCATTTATTCACTTTGAAACAATCCTCACAAGTGCCAACACTTATTAAAAATAAGTAACATTTTTGTAAGAACTGTCACAAGTACAAAGATGGTCAACACTCAAAAAAGTATGCTATGACTCCAAAGCTGAGTTTTCTTAATGTTTTCTCTCCTTCCACAGCACACAATACATGAACTTCTTTCTTACCACTTCCCCGAGGGAGGCAGCCACCATGTGTGTTGCTGGAGTCAAGTAAGTTGTAGAGTCATGGTGCAGCACGGATTTCACGTTCTCATAGGTGATGAAAAACGCAGCAGCTGAAATTCAAGAATATATGGCAGTCATTTAACTGTTCCTCTAACACAGAACTAGAACAAAAAACATTTAGAGGTGGATTTTGTCACCTATTATTCTGCAACTGTAGTTGAAGACAGGTTACTGTTGCGCCAAAACAGTACAATACAACCTGTAGGATAAGTCCTCCAGAAGCTCCTGGCTATCACTCGTAAACCTCTCACTAGTATCAAAGGTGTCAGGATTTAAGGCCATATTTAGTATTGACATAAGGAAAGATGTGTTAATTAGTCATGAATGCAGGTTTTGAAAAAATTGTATCTTCCATATTCATAGACAGGAAGGGCACAGAGGAGGTTGAATTAGCTGGACTTTATTTTGGGGGGAAAAAAAGATAATGAGTTGATTGACAATAAAAGAAAAAATCCAATGCAAAAAATGAAGGTACTAGATACAAGTCTGCTACCCTGCAGCAGTTGTTAATAACTTCTTCCAAGCTATTGTCAGCTTAATTTTTTGCACTTGAGTTCCATAAAAACATTATTCCAAGCTTCTGAAGGGCTCATAGAAGTCCTGACTAGTGAACAAGAAACATACAAAACTAAACTGAGTATAGCAACATGAGCTATGTTTATTCACTGCAACAGTCAACTACAAAGGCACTTGCACCTTAAGGGTTACTCCTTCTCCTAAAGATAATTTCAGTTGACAGTCATAGGTTGGAAAGATAAAACCACAGTTCAGATTTTGAAGATGTAAATCCTGAGAAAACTGACATGTCTTGCGGGGGAACTGAATTTAATTGTAAAGAAGGGCTATGTGAATTGCTTTCTGTTAATCAAAAGATGCTTATCATCTCAAAGGGAGATAACAGAGCTGACAAGATAAGAACTGAATTTTTTTATATCATTTTATGAAGGACATCAAGCATCTGAAGGTGTCAGTGGATTTGTCAGCAAAGTTCTCCTAACATTTACTACTGACAGCAGCTTGCGCTTTTTTTATCCCTCCCTACAAAGACAAAATGGAGAAAGGCATTACGTAATTTCAGATGCCTTTTCTCTGCAGGGACTACAAGCACTTACTTTTTTTAAGCTTCAGTTTCAAAAGGATTCCTGGTGTCTTCTCATTTTAAGTGTTGTAGCTATTTCCAGGGAGAAAAAGATGGGTCTAGCATCCCCAGGGCAATTAGCTGAAAGACCTCCAGTGCTCAAGCACTTGAAATTTTGAATCATTTCCAATGCCATGAAGGAGTAGCTTGTGGCAAAAATGTCCAGGGCAAGCAAGACTCAAGCCTTCTTTGGCACCTGGAAATGCTTTATGGTGCCACTCTAAGTAAGAACAGGCTCATATTAAGACATATCAAGGAACACTTCCAAGGAGTAAGGGTTGCTTTTCAGAGCAAACATGCAGCAGCCTTCATTCCAGGCTTGCTCAAAGAGTTTGTTCAATAGTCTACAATTCTAGAAACTGTCCTTCACAGTTGGACACAGACTCACAGAATCCAAACAGTCACCTGCAGGATAGGAAGCCATGGACATTAATATCCTATACCACAGAAGTTCCCACTTAAAGATGACAAAGCATGAGCCAAAGAAAATTTACCATTTGGAAAGGATCCTATAGCAGTGGAAGGAACACCAGCATAGATGCCACGAAAACCACCAGCCTTTCTAAATCCTTGAGGACTCTGCAGTCTTGTTTTTACAGTATCCAGAGGAAAAAGGATCAAGTCAACACAGACACCAGCAACTCCACCAGCCTTCAAGACAAAATCATGGAGTAAAGTGCATTAATATCCACTGAGGGGAAACTGTGGTGCTCATGTGAGTAACTCAGGCACGTTTCAACCAAAGCAATACTGACATTCTGAAGTCAAATTATAAACTCACAGCCTTATGCAAACCTCAATAGCTTCTATAGCTAGAAGAAGGAAGCTTCAACAAGAGAAAAAGTAACAGATATTACAACTTTTAAAACTATTTTCAAAACAATCTCAGTGTTTTGAATAGCACAAGCAAAGCATTGCAACACTTAATCACTACACACAAAAGCAAGACAGCAAAAGCTACTGATCAAGATGACACAGCAAGAATGACCAACACCTCTAGGAAGTTGTGTGATAAGATCAAGGAAAGGTAGAAGCAATTTTGCTTCCCTCTTAAGCAACTCTAGAAAGCACATTCTCATTTTTCTAGCAAACTTTTCATTTAAAGTATTACCCCCACTCGCCACTTCCTTTGTCGAACAAAGCCTAAAGCAAAACTACTTTATTTTCTTTACTTGACAAAAGCCAGTGGGAGGGGAAATAAAATCCTATTTTAAAAAGATGTTTTCAAAGTCATAAGGAAAAGGGGAAGGTTTTTATCCAAAGCAATTTTTAAAACTAAAACCTAAACAAAATAGTTTCAACTAAAGCTCAATATTTTTCCATTGCCTGTGTTTCTAGATGACTTTTCAGTTTTCCCAGGACATAGCTGATCTATAGAAAAGAATAACTTGGCAAAAAGAGGAGGAAGGGACTGAATTAAATAGAAAAAACTAATTTAAAAAAGAGGTATCAACAGCTTGCATTAACCCATTGTGAGATACTATTTAGATGCCCTATTATTCAGGACAGAAACCACAGTTTGAAGTCTACCTCATATAGAGCAGCACACGAGAAACAGCTGTGAAGATTCTTAACTCCCCCTGAAAACAGATCACATGTGCCTTAGCCATTTTTTTCAGGGCCAACAGAGGATTCAGAGGGGTGTTTACTGTCTACTACTAAAGTTTTAATCAATAACCTAATTACTCTTTTAATCTAGTTGGCTATTTTGCATGCATTGATTTGTCTTCACTCTTATTCATCAAAATCCTTATCTGCTCAAAACAACGTTGATCAGATTTAATCTAGCCATCTGTTAAAACATGAATCGAAAGTTACTGATCGCTTCTTTAGCTTTCAGAGTTCTGTATCTTGAACGTCATTTAAATTCATGAAGTCACTAATAGAGCACCTGCCAGAGGGCAACAATACCTGTGTGCTTATTCCAGCTGCAGAAAACAGTAATGATTTTTAGATAATAAGACAACTAAAAAGCACTTTCTCTCCCGCCTTTCAGTAAGAGTAGAACGATCAGAAGTTGAACAGGTGAAAAACCTTTACCAGCAGCTGGACACACCCGTTAAACCCCATCAAAACGATTAAACAAAACCAGGCCCTATTTCAAATGCACTGAACCAGGACCCCGCAGCTGGCAGCCCACAGCCCCTGGGGCACGCAGGGCAGGAGCTGAGCTCTCCCAGCAGGCGCAGGCCTCCCGCTCTCCTCGCACTAGCCCAGGGCACCACGTCCATGATTTTCCCCACAGCACGGACAGCAGCGCTGGGCGTTTCCAAGGAGGCCCCCAGCTATGGGCACGGGGAGTTGAACCCCTGGCGTGCCACGCTGCTGACAGCACCCGTTGAAAAGGAGCTTTTAGGGTAGGGAACACAGCGCGAAGCTGCTGCCCACACGCAGCAGGGCCGCCGCGCTGCCCTCGGGGCCACGGCCTCCCCACGGCCCCGACACCCGAGCCTCGGTACCGGGCTAAGCCCGGGCCTGGCGGAGCCGGCAGCCGAGGCCGCCGCGTCGCCTTGGCAACGGGCACGCCCGGGCGCGCGCACTCACCGCCAGGGCCGCCCAGGACTCCCGCGGCTCCATGCGGGGATGGGGGGTGGCGGGTGGCGATACGCGGTGGCGACACGGACCTGCTCCCCGAACGGCGGGACGGCACTAGGCCACCGGCTCCCGCCGTGCCCCGGGCGCGCACACGGGCGCAGCCATGTTGCCGCCGTGACCCGCGGTCAGGCGGGAGCGCGCGTTCACTGCGCCTGCGCCTGGCCACGGCGCCTGCGCGCGGCCACGGCGCCGCCACTGCCCGGAGTCCGCCCAGCGGCGGCCGCGCTGAGGGCCGGGACACCCTGCAATTAGCGGTGAGCGTTAATTAGCGGGTGCTTGGTGAGGGGCAGCTGTGCGCCGGCCGCCGCGCCGCGCCGCTCCGGCAAAGGCGGGTAGAGGCGCTTCCTGCCGCCCCCGCTCCGGAGCTGCGGCTGGGCCCAGGTGCCCTGAGCTGCTGGTGGCTGCTCCCACCTGCGGTCGGGCTCCGCTGGGCAAAAAAAAAGAAAAAAACCGGCGTTTTGAAAGAAAAACGTTTCTGAAGTTGTTACAGTGGGCCTCAGGAAAGAATGTCATCAAGAACTGCCGACCATGGATATGCATCCTACAGTGGCCCTCAGGAAAGAACTCACACCAGGCCGAGCTAAGGGAGTTAGACACTCTACAAAGAGATGGGCTAAGAGAAGACCATCTATGGAAAAGGAGGCCCAGAATTGATGGAAAGGACATTCAAAGATACCTCTTCAGAGGCCACCAAAACCCCCCTGAGAAGCCCCTCAGAGACCCAGGCTGCATGCATAATGACGATGCAACTACGATAATTAGTTCCAGGAATTAATATGTGTAACCTTTCCGGGAAATTTGATGCACATGCAGGCAACAGAGTGATATAAGCTGTGTCCTATGCCATGCATGCCTTGCCTGTTAGGCAGAACTATTGTCTGTGAATCCAGCGCTGTAACAAAGAGTGCCAGCTCTTTAATTCTACATTGGCACTAAAGAGTTTTGCTCCCAGTTTTGGTAACAAAGTTACTTGGGGTTTTTCCCCTCAAACGCAAACGCCTGGTGTGTGGTCCTGCTGATGCCATTCTCCACAGACATCCCATAGGCTGTTCCTGCAAACATCAGAGCAATGTGCAGCGAAATGGATAAAGCCGCCTGGCCAGGGCCACTTCTCCTGCCCGTTCCCTGGAGGTACGCTGGGTCTCCCTGGAAGTGAAAATGCCATTTTTCACTTCCATCCCATCAGAAACACTTTTGTATTTTGCATTTGTGTCTTGCTGAGGCCTCTCCCCGCTCTCAGCAAGGGGCATAAAATCAGCAGCAGTTTGAAAGTTGCAAAGAGGATTTTAGCATATAATCCTTACTCACTAGGAAACTACACTTGAAATTACGGCAAATACAGTTCTAGAGGAGGGAGAGGAGGTAAATGTTGAAGAGCACTGTAGTGCATGCAGAACCACAAAATCAGGAGGCTTCAATTCAAGATTTCCTTGGCTGCAAGCACATCACTTGGGATGACTTTTGGACGTAGCAGCCAATGCTGCTTCACATTCTCAGCACCACTAACTGCCTTCAGGCAGCCCAGCTCCTCTTCATCAAACTGCTGAGGGTGTTTGCAGGTGGGAAGCACCATACCGTCTTGTCCTGTGACAACTGCCCGCAGCAGCATCGTGATTGGCACTTCTTGGTTTCATATCAGGACATGGTCAAACAAGTAGACTTATTTAACATTACTAGCACACCTGTCCCCAGTACGGCTGTCTCACCATTGCAAAGCCTGTAATGTGCATGAAGCCTAAGGCAGGCCAGTTTGCTGTCCTAGAATTTAATTCCTGAAAACTTTGCTTCTGATTCCTGGAAGAAGCAGAAGTCACAGTTACATATTTCAGCTGCAATACAGTGAAGACTGGACTGTGAGCAGCTATTACAGTAACACCCAGCAGTACCTGGCTTTCTGAAAGATCCCTGCTATTTAGATAGAAATAAAAATGATCTGAAATCTACCGTTTCCAGCTGGTGTTCTGGTAAGTGGCTAAATAAACACAAAAGCTGAAAGTTCCTCTATTCCCAAGTCCATGTCTGTCACTAAATTAGGTACTTTGGAGTGATATTGAGGGAAAAATCAGACATCTGCAGTAAATGAAGCGTGCCTTTAGAGTTACTGCTATCCCCATACAACCCACTGATGGCAGCACTTAAAACGAGACCTTATTCCCTACATGTGCCCAGGAGGTCTCTTGATGTAAAGGTTATTGGGGTCATAGCAAGTATTTTTCACATTGTTCAGTGCAAAGCTTTCAGAGTCACTCTGTGGCAGTGACTCTTTTATTTATCACCTTCTGTCAGAAGAGCTGCTGCTGCATCAGAGAGGTCACAACCTCCAGTTCTTCCAACCCACTGTCCTGTCTTAAATGAACAAGTTCTGCTTAGTGCCACAGGGCAAACATTAATCTTTGTGCTAAGTCCTTCAGTGGACTCCCTCTGAGACTGCAGAGTAAGTTGAGTGAAGAAAGAGATCCATTTTCTCCCATCCTTTCTTCCTTGTGAGAAAATGCTGTGGGGGCTCCCCAACATCCCCACTGCAAGTGAAGAAGATGGGCTGAGCAGAAAGAATTAGCACAGGCAAAGAAGTGTCTGGCTGCACCCGAACAACAGATCTTTGTGATCCCATACCTTCACTCAACCCAGTTTTCAGCTTGTTCATGATCCTGTACCTTCTCCCAAGCTTGTTTTCGGTTGTGGCTGAGTCTCAGGGCCTGGAGGGTGAGCTGGGGAGGCTGAGGAGCAACCATGTGGTGGCTTTTCCCAGGCATTGCAGGTTCAATTCCCTGTAGCAGAGGAGAGGATAGACAGTTGTGTCCATGCTGCTGCCAATGCTGACTCTGCCAGCACAGGAGCAGCTTGGTTTTTGCTTAGCCCATCCTTTCATCTCCTTTTTGATTCCCTGCTCCTCTCTTTCTCTGCCCTTCCCTGCCCATTGCTGCAGGCTGATGATGGTGCTTTTAACAATGACCATTATGCCTACAGCACCTCACCTGCTTCCCTCAGCCTTTGCAGCACATGAAAGCCTGGCAAGAGATGAAAAGCCTTTTAATTAGAGTACAATAAAAAACGTATTGCATCTATGGATGCACCGAGTGGGATACAAGCTGCCAACAACATCGCAATCCTCTAGCTTAGAGTGGGATACAAGCTGCCAACAACATCGCAATCCTCTAGCTTAGACTCTGCAAAAAAGAGAGATCATAGGGGACAGATACAGGTCCTCTTTGTCAGAACTACTTAAGCACCATTTTGAATTTATTTTGCATTATGAATCTTCCACTGGCACAACAATGCACACATACAGTGATGCCTCTATGTATTTGTATGCAGGTCTATATGCTTATTTGTGTGTATTTCCTCCCCAGTCTCTAGCTGCTGTAGGATGTCTGACACCAGCAGCAGAAGATATATTGATCTGGTCATAACATATTAAGGCTGCTGAAAAACAGATGTTAAAACAGGCTTCTTGGCGTATATCAGCCCCTGGTGGTATCAGTCACACACATGTTCCGGTTTATTTATTAAAGCAATTCCTTTCCTCATTCTGTTTATTATCCTTCTCCTGGGCAGTTCAGGCACATTGCAGCCAACCCGTTCCGGTCAGTCAGCCCAGGATCATCATTTTTGCTTCAGCTCAGACAACACCCTGCAACTCTTCCTTCCTGAGAAACCAGGCCCATCCCACTATTCTTAAACGTAGATGGAAATTTATCAACTGCAAAAATTTATCCTGGCATATATATAGTGAAAATAAAGACTAAGGGATCCCTTAAATTTGATACTAAGCAGGTACATAATGGGACCAGGGAGGTCATCTGGAGGGGAAATTTTAATGATACAGCCACATATGGCACCAAAGAGGCTGAGATGTACCACAGGAGCACATTGTGCAAAGGGGGCCTGTTAGCTGAAAGACTAGGAACAAAACCCTTTGGCTAGCAAAATCTTATTTGTCCCATTTTATTACAAACAGCCACAGAACTGTGAATTTAGTACAGAACAAAGGGCCTCCCTTGAAATCATATCAGTGCATAGGAGAGTGGCACGGCTCTAGCACCAAACAGGCATGACACTGGTCCTTCTCCAGGAGACAGCAGTGTAACCAGCCCCCTTAAGCACGTGATGTGCACACACTAAGGCGAGGGATCCTGCCATACTCTTGCAGAAGCACAGGCTTATGTTCTGCAGTTGGTTTCTACCAGGTATAGGGCAGCAATGCTCTTGGCCCCAGCTTCAGCATTGTAAAATCTGAGAGGCCCCCTGACACCAAGTGGCCAAAGGCTCTTGTGCAAGGAAGCAAAGTCCCATGCCTAGTACTTTCCCCCAGGACTGAATCATAGAGTCATGGAATACCAGGTTGGAAAGGACCTCAAGGATCATCTAGTCCAACCTTTCACGGTAAAAGCACAGTCTAGATTAGATGGCCCAGCTCCTGTCCAGCCAAATCTTAAACATGTCCAAAGCTGGGACTTGTACTGGCCTCCAGCAGCCACCTCATTGTCTGGTGCCCCTCTACATGCTCCAGAGTTGTACTGCAGACCTCTACCCACTTTGCTGACAGAAGCATGTGCTTCTAGAGCTGCCTCCTCTTGAAAAAATGAAAATTAATTCAATGTTATCCTAATCTCTAGCCAGCAGTGGATTGCCGGACCTGGACAGGACACTGTTTTTCCAGCCTCTCCTCATTTTGTCAGTCTCCCTTTTGCTGCCTTAACCCTCCTGCAAATTATGGTGAAGGCTGGTTTAGTGTGGATTTTAGATCATGTTTTGCCACTCAGACACCGTAAGCTCCTCCTCATGCATACAGTAGCATTCCCTGTTCTTAAGAAGTCTGGCAGTTTTCAGAAATTTTGCTGAAATACTAATTGCAGTAAATTTTTATGGAAACAGATGGGAGAACCAGGCAGCCAGAAATTTAATAACTCCTCTGAGTACTTAGCAGCAGAAACACTGGTCCCCAAATTCATTAAGGAAAAAAGTGATTAATGAAGATATAGGTTTTGCATAATGATAGAAAACCTTAAACTGTACAACTTTCTGATGATCTTTGTTTATTCTGCCTTATTGTCTGCCTGGACAATTGAAGATGAACGGTCTTGGAAAGACAGAAAACATGCATTTTAACTACTGGGTAAAGTAAAATAACAATCCAGTGGCAACATTAGTGACCTTTTCCATGTGAACATGTCTTCCAGAGACTCTCTGCAGTTAGTCTTACAGCACAGCTGAGTTAATTTAATATTTCCATTTAGCACAGAAGAGAAATGGAGGAAAATCTTAATTATGCCTGCATTTGTGGTTATAGTCCAAAGCCCTGACACTGGAATCGCTCACATCTGTTCTCAGCTCCTTTTGTGGGCTGATGCAATGACTTCATTGACTCAGGAAGCAGATTTAAGAAAAAGTTTGCAACAGGATGGCCCTAAACTGCCCAGACAGTTGTGTGTTTCTAAATGGTCCCAGAGGACCATCCTCAACATTCCCGCAGAGTGGCTGGAACTGGGACATTCAGTTCCTTCAGCCACTGAATTGCTTGAGTCATTCTGGTGATTTGGTGCCTTACTCTGTTTAAAAAAAGAGGATTAATGGACCCGGTCTCATCCAAAAGCTTCAGCCAGTGTTATGAAACATGGGATGGGTTTTCCCCTTCTAGGAGAAGGAGTGGGCACAACCACAGTGCTGGACCCGCTATCCCTCCCCTTCCAACCAGTACGGACCAGCAGGAGACCAAGGTGATCCTAGTGGAGGTCGAGCATGACTCCTTGGGCTCTTTTGCTGAACCTTTGCAAGGAAAGACTTGATTAAAATTGCATTCCCTTGAATTTCATGGTTTTGGAAAGCTGGACATTGACCTCCCCCCTGTTCCATGGAGGTGGATGGATCCTCCATCCCAATGCCATGGACAAGCAGTGCCCTGCAGTAATGGTGGCCCTGGCTCCTGGGAGAGGTATGTGGTTCCAGCTCAAGGATGACCCTCAACTCCATTGCTCAGCTCCATCAGCTTCCTGCTAGAAATAAATTGCAATTGTTTCTGTACTGTCAATGGGCAGTATTTTAGGAAATTAGCTCATTGCCAGCTGTTTCCTCAGCTCAGAGTTTTTATCACCTAAATTCCTTCTCTGGCTCCCAGGGAGCGCAGCTGATGGGAAGTGCTTGCAATGACATATAGAGCAGACACCGCAGCTGAAACGATCCACCTATTGGGAGATGCCACTGAAAAAAGGAGCTTAAGGGTTTATTTGAACAGCTGAACTTCAGCGTGTAAACTACAGCTATTTTTTAAATATAAACTGTAAAAATAATACAGTTTGTTTTAAAAAAGATGTGTTGTGTGTTTGGCGCTGTGCACTTGATATAATTCTTTTTTAGTATCATTTAATTCAAAGAAAAGTCTTTCTCAATCTGTTTTGGCTGTTCAGAGAAGA
Organism: Coracias cyanogaster; assembly: GCA_033124195.1. NCBI lineage: Eukaryota > Metazoa > Chordata > Aves > Coraciiformes > Coraciidae > Coracias > Coracias cyanogaster. The sequence continues at coordinate 162,381 of JAVSBS010002900.1, forward strand.
ACAAAGAAACCGAAGTACCTAGCTATAGCATAGGCAGAGGGAGCAAAGGGCTGAAGGGACTGCAGACTTTCATGAGGACTAGCTTCTGGGGCACATTCCCTGCCCCAGAACTCCCACACATCCCTTTCTGCCACCACCCCACACTGCTGCCTAATTCCTGTAAGACCGCAGGAAATCTTGCTTCATTTTCCCCTTCTGCAGGGCCAGGGACAGCAGTGGAGTAGATGGAGGTGACTGATCCATAGAGAGTCCCATCCCTAGATCCAAAACAGAGACAGGATGTGTGCATTGCCCTGTCCCTTAAGGAGGAGGTCAGCAGTGAAGGAGAAAGGCTGCCTAACCTTCCTTTTCCATTTTCTAGTAACTGAGTCACCAATTGCAAGTCAAACCCACAGGGATGCCCCTGGAGGGGAGTGGAACAGGAGCTCCAGAAGAGCAGGAAGTGGGGCTTTATGTGCACACAGTTCCATTCAGCAGGTTGTCCATACACCACAGGGGTCTGCTCCCAAAAACCAAACTATGCAGCATTATTTGTATGGGTCGGTGGCCTTGACACCTTGGTCCTCCCCTACCCCTTTCCAGAAGACTCACCATGTCTCCAGGAAGCCGAGGTCTCTGAGGAGACGTGGCTCTTCCACCCGCTCAGGACCAGTAGGCCAGCGTTGCCCAGCAGAGCTATCAGCACCCTGTGCAGTGGAAGGGGTTGGAAAGCTCTGCATAAATGTGCTGAGGGACTTAGTGCCCCATACTGCTGCTGGATGCTCAGCTGCAATCTCACATTAGAGCAGCATCAGTCCAGCACAGATTATGCTTCAACCTGGACAAGTGCAAACCCCATCTGTACATAATGCTTGATTCTGGATTACAATCAAGTACAAGAAGCAACTAAAACAATTGTGGGCATAAACACTGGGCTAAGGTGTTAGTAGTCAAATGAGACTGGGATTGCAGTGATAGAAAAGTGAAATAAAACAGAATCCTGGGAGTCTCAGTAGTACCTAAAGATTTTTAGGTTCATAAATCACATTCACTGCAGTCTTAACCTTCTTGGGCATTTTAAACTATTCCTAGAGGCATCCATGTGCATCTATAGACACCCAAAACCCTGGACCATTGCTTAATAGCTGCTCAATCTAGCAGCCAAGCCCAAGCCTGGCAGTCAGGAGGTTATTTGCCATAACAAAAAGGCGTTTTATCCCAATAGCACGTGACACCCCTGGGCTGTGCTCTTCGACACGAGGCTCCCACTGCCTTCTCCCTCCATGCACCTCTGAACCCTTGTTGAGATACTTGAGTCTTGCCTCGATCTTGCCTGTGAGAAGTCTTCCATGTTTTCTTTGACATGGTGGGTCACAGCCCTTTGGTGAGAGGCAGCCAAGAGGTCCTTCCCAGGAACAGCGGAAGGAGGCTGATGACAAGAAATTCTTGTTCAGCCTCCTGTGACTTTCCAGGGCCCTCTTCCTTTTCCTTCTGTTTTGCAGCAGGAGAGACTTGCCATCTCTTCTCCTCTCAATAGGGTTATCAGAACTGGCTTCCGATGTGAAGTTTCCCAACGGTGAAAGTTTCTGATCATTTCTTCATATCGCGCCATTGTGAGACGTGTTACCATTCCCAGCCGATAACCTATCAGCCATATTTTATTGCAGAAAAGACATTATCTAAGGGAAACACAAAAGCATGGGAACACAAGCTGTTTGTACATGGGGAAGAGAAAGTGTATAACATGTGAATTTGCCAGATGTTACCACTCTGAATCTTATTAAAATATGCCCTGTACTGACCACAGCTGCTTTATCTGTACATGGAAGGAGTTGGAAGATAAGAGTAATTTTTACTGACAGAGCTATAATGGCCTGACCAGGCAGCCTGGGAGCAATTCCCTGACACAACATCACAATTTCTTGAAAATGTACAGGCGGTTGACCTGGGTTTGTGTGGTCCTGGCCACAGCTTCATTTGATAATATCCTTCCTTCGCATCTATTCAGGCTGAAGGTGTTTTCCAGAAAATTATACCAGCTGCCAAGATGTATGTTTGGTTTATAAAGGGACCTGACTTTGTCCAGCTGAGATGATGCCTCAAGGCATGTTCTAATGCTCTTCTGACAGTGTCTTGTGTTTGTCTAGTTGAAAATATGCCAGGTGATTAAAAAAATTACATACTGCTGCTTAAAAAAAATCTACTCTGTGTGTATTTATTTCATAGATTTTCACTTTAGAGGAAGCTGTTTCAGTTCTCCATTCTCCCTATCTCACACCTAGAAGCACTTTGGGACATGTTGTGGGGATGGAGAGGTGTAGAAGGGCTTGAGCTCAGCCTGCCCATACTTTGAGCTGGCTTGGTCTACAGTAGGTCACTTGCAGAAAACTAAGAGCTACATCTGCTCCTGTATAGCCACTCCTAAGGCTGTACTTCTTTGTGCACAGCACCCAGGCAATAGGTAGAGACAGTTCATGCCTGTTCATCCTCCTCCATTTGCCATCCCAGGGCTAGTGATGCTCTCCAGAAATGGTTCATGTTCATGGCTCAGATCTGCAAATCTTTTGTAATGCAGCTGCAGGTTCAGCTCCTTCTAGACAAGTCAAATCCTCTACAGAGCGTCCACCCCCCTGATGCAGGCAGGGCCCATGCAGCTGCCTTCAGGCAAGATGTGCCAGCTCTTGCTTGGAGATGCCAACAGAGCTCTGCATTCAGCTCCTGAGGCCGGTGCCTCCAGGGCAGATATTGCAGCTGCCAGGCCTCCAGCATTCAAGTCCATGTTCTTTTTCCAGGGGAGAATCTGAATCTCCTGTGCTAAGATTTGAGCCCAAGCTCTTTTGAAGTCTACAAAGCCACAGAGTGCCCTTAAGCAGTGCCTGTTTATTCCTTATTGCCTTTTATTCTTTACAGGAAACAATATGGGGAGGCTGTGCCAGAAATACAGATATTGTAATTATTATTTTTATTATGGAGTATGCTGAAGAGCTTATTGTTTTTAAGTCAGGTCAGCTTTGTACCCTGCAGTGCCTCAGCTGGGAAGTTCACACTTGAGAGGAGAGAGAATTGCATGCTCCTTGTCCGTCCTTGTCAGCAGGCACGGGGGCTGCACTGATGAGCTCTAATCACACACACAAGTCCAAAACAGGGAGAGACAGCATTCCTCTGTGCACAGAATAATCAACTCTGAGTTAAATGCAGTGCTTTAAAGTGATTTGTATCCATTCTCACCCCCACCTTCTCAGTCTAATTAACTCCTCTAATAGAATTAATCAGCACACTAAATACAAGACAAGCTAACGACTAAAAAAACATACCACTATCTATTCCAAAATACAATTACACTGACAAACTCAATTACATGCCTGAGTCACTTCTGAAATTACTCACTGATATTGGACTGTGCGCAGTTTAAGTTTCATTGTTGAAAGAAATCGTAAACACTTTCTAAATTGTACAATGTTTACAGAAATACACAGAAGCACAGCTTTTATTACCCATGTGGCAAAATTAATTTGACACATTGAAAGCAAATGAATAGAGCTGGAGGACTCTATTCAGGCGATATTCTTCCCACTGATACAATTTACGCTGGGGGAACATCTAATGCATTAACCTTATTAGACTCTGATGTAGGTAAATAGCATTTCAAAGGGAGGGAGGAGGGATCCAAATCAAAATCCTTCTGCATTTGAATGAGAAACATTAATTTCTGCACTTCTAAAAGTTCATTTAGTACAAAACCCCCTTTCACTAAGTAGGTTTTTCTGCTGAAATCAGGAAAACCTTTGCAGCAGGGGCAGTCTGCAAAATGCCATTCTGATCTTGGCTTTAAGTCTTTTAAGTCTGTGATGAGCTCTTCAGCTGAAAAACTCTGATCAGATCTGATTATCTGAGTTTAGCTTAATTTGCAAGTCAAAAGAAGAAGAAAAATGTTGCTTGTTTTTTTTAATAACCAAGTTTATAGAAGTTCATCTTGATCTGAAGATACAGAGAGAGGCTTCCTGAACTTTTTCTTTGTCTGGTCATACGCAACACCTGCTTCTCAGTTTAATCTCTGTTCAAGCTGTGATACCAGTCAAACAGTAGTATTGTTAACCAAGGGGATGGAGCTGCTCTTGCTCACAGTTTGCCACAAGTAGATAAAGATTCAAGCTCCAGGCTGGCAAAGTGCCTTTTGAACTTGAAACACCTGTATCCTACTGCAGGCAACAGCCTCCCATACTTGGCAAGAGCTTACATCCTTGTAGAACAGTACAAACTGTTTTATACCTGTTGAGCCCAAAAATTAGTGGCACTTGCCTAGTAGTGATTACTCATCTCAGTAGAGCAGGTTACTAAAAGAATTAAGGATCACTCTAAATTCCTCTGAAAAAAAAAAAAAAAAAAAAAAAAAACAGTCCAGCATTTTGAGGTGAGCTCAAGGGAATCGGGGAACATCCTGCTGGGTCTTACTTTCTGCTGAACTTGTTGGAGACCTGGGACCTGTCAAAGGGAGGAGGGACCAGAAGTCTCAGTTTTAACTAGAGCATTAGATGTGTTAAACGTTGGGCAGATTCATTCAGAGACCTCATACCTGCTCTACAGGCACTTTTCTTCTGGTGCCAGGATGGTAGCAGGAGGTTGTTGGTACCTGCATGTTTGAACGGACTGATCAGACACACTGTGCTCTGCTCATGTCCATTCCTCTGGGTTCTCTCATCTACCCACCCCATCTCCTACTCCCAAACAGAGAAGAAACCAAAACATAGGAAAGGAAGATTGTTAAATGCAAAATGGTGGTTGACCAGAGTTAGTGAGGAAGACTTTCTCCTTCCATTTACCTTAAAAACTGTTGACACTTGCTATATGCTGGGACAGTAGGATTTAGGGGCAGGACAATAGAACAGAAAGGGATCTCCAGAGGAACTAATCCCACATCTTCTGGGGAATATTTATTGTATTTTGGCTTTTTGACATGCCCATTTACTTCACAGCATCCCAGTCACCCATATCCATGCTCTACTCCCCTTCCTGCTAGATTCCTTTCATATGCAGCCTGCCAATTCACACCCATCTACTGTTTGTTACTCCCCTTCCTCTACTTGAGGTATTTAAAGGTAGCAAAATATTAAACCAGATTCTATTCCAATCCATGTGTTTGCAACCCTGTAGCCACTCTTGTTAGAAGCATGACCACAGAGTTTCACAGCTGAAGATGCATGTTGGGGTGAAGACAAATCAATGGTATGAAACTAGGACCTCAAGCAAAGGGCTTATTTTGCTGGAACTCAAGAATTAGCCTCACTCTGTGAACTAATAGGTTTTATCCTTACAGAGGAATATCATACATCAAACTGAAACCTTTCAGGAAGACTGGAGGTGGGTAGCTATTCCACAACCCGGCACCTTCTTTATTAATTCTGCACAGTTCTGCAGTCACCAGTGATGCATTAGATGACACTTGCAAAGGATTACAGACCTTATACAATATTAGATAAAAATTACAAGTGAGAAGCTATTTTACTGCTATTTATTCTCATCAGCTAAACATCACTCTCCTAAAACACCATTCTAGTTCAGTCAATATTGGCTTTTCAGGCTGCTGAGAAGTTTTGTAATTCTTTTTGGTTTGTAGCTTATGTATAGAAATCAATACTAGTTTGCAATTTGTTGAAACCGAAATGGTCATGTAAGGAGTAACATATTCCTGATTTCTCCTTGCATTCTATTCCCAGTCCCTCAGCAGAATGAGAATTGGACTTGTTTCTCAATCTATGATATCTAATAATTAAAACCAGTTATTTCCACATCCCACATGCATTTTTAATTAACCTCACATTGAAACATAACTGAACAATGCGAGCAGGAACATGGTTGTGAGTCTTCTTTAACATCACTAGTGTCAAGGGGAATCCTTTCTTTGATTCAGGGAGAGCTGGAAGAAGCTCTCTCGCTGGCCAGCACATCTAAAGGAGCCTAAGTATTGGCCAGTGGGGAATGAAGCTATTGAATTCTTCTGTTCTTGAAAGTTTAAGGGCATGCGTGGATTTTATATTTTTATAGATATATCTGCAGTAACTGTCAAATAAACCTTAAAAATTCTGACTTTTCAGAGCAAGAGAAACAGGTGAAGGGGAATGTCTTACTGAGTGTTAGGGCCTGGTTATGGCAGATACAAATTAAAGTTTCTAGCCCACCTCCTTCAAAGAATAGGCTTGAACTGAAAGCATATTAGAGTCCTAACAAAGAATGCAAGTCACTGAGGACTTGATGATTTGTGTAAAGTTGAAGATACCAACATAATCATATGATAAAATTACCAGGGCTACATGGGTCACAGTTTGTCCATTCCAAACGTGAAGTAGGACAACTTCATATAACAGCCTACAAACAAGGACACTTCCATAGTCTCAGGTGACACTTGCTCAACATTTGCTCCAAATTAAGGGAAAAAAAAAAA
>JAVSBS010002901.1:15127-45448 GCA_033124195.1 Coracias cyanogaster
TAGGTTGGAAAAGACCTCTAGGATCATCAAGTCCAACCTTCATCCCAACATCTCCCTGACCCCTAGACCATGTCCCAGAGCATCACATCTACTAATTTTTTAACACCTCCAGGAACGGTGACTCCACCACTTCCCTGGGCAGCCTGTTCTCATGTTCCAACACTTAACATCTTCAGCTGGGGTGTGGGCATCTGAATACATCCCAGACCAAGCAATACCTGGTGCTGCACTTCTGGCTCATGTTAGACAATGATGCCATAGGGCTGTGGCTTTGTTCAAGCGCAAGTTGGGGGTGGGATGGGTTACCTTTGCATTTGGTGTTCAGTGTATGCCCAAAGAAGACATGGCACTTTACCAAACTGGCTGGGAGACAGGGATGGCTGCCCACAGGAGCAGGCTTCAAAGCTAGGAAAGTGTAAAAAAGGCTGATGGAAATAGGCCTTCACTAATATGTTCAAGAGCCTGGAAAATGCCTTTCTAATGTGCTAATGTGTCAGCAAGAGAATTACGAGTCCATTAACAAAAGGCAAGCACCTCTGAGTTCTCACCTCACCATCCTGTAAATTTTTTTCTTTTCCAATACACAATACAAAATTGTGCTCCTGCAGCATCCTGGGTGCCCTTATATGCCATTAGAAAGACAAGATGGTCTCAGTAGCACTAAGGTACTAATTTCCATCAGGAACTTGGCCAAGCAGGCAGTTATAGACACAGAATCATAGAATGGTTTGGGTTGGAAGGGACCTTTAAATGTCCTCTAGTCCAAGCCCCTTGCAGGGAGCAGGGACATCTGCAACTAGAGCAGGTTGCTCAGAGCCCCATCCAACTTGAGCATTAATGTTTCCAGAGATGGGGCTTCTACCACAGCTTTAGAAATGCTGCTTTGTCTTCCTCAATGCTTTCATTCTGGTTCCCCACTGTCCCACACACACAGCTCAGCAGTTCGGTACTGTTGCCTGCTCTTAGATGTTATCTTCCATCATTGTGTCTGAGCATGGCTGCAGTTATAAGGTATTTTTGATCAATCCATCACTGCCAGGTCACCACTAAACCATGTCGCTCAGCACTACACCTACATGGCTTTGAAACCCCTCCAGGGATGGGGACTCCACCACTGCCCTGGGCAGCCTGGGCCAGGACTTGACAACCCTTTTGGGGAAAAAAGGTTTCCTAATGTCCATCCTAGACCTCCCCTGGCACAACTTGAGGCCATTTCCTCTTGTCCTATCACTTGTTACTTGTTGATGGTGAGGTTCATGTTGCCCCAGTCTCCTCTCCCCATGTCCCCTCCTGTGCAATCCCACTAACCTGCCATTCTCCCTCAGGCTGCTCCCAGCTCTTACTTCCTCCATCTTTTCTCATCTCGATGCTGTTCACTGGAGAATCCAATGCTGGAGAAGCCATCTACAAGCTAGCCTGTTTTAATGCCTTAACTTTGGTTTTCAATGGACCTTGAACCATACTGGAAACAAAAAAAACAAGCACATGAAGGGGATGTTTACGTGAAAGCCAGCTTGGCTGGGTTGTACTTTGACTATCTGGGATAGATGAAATGGTGGATAGGTGTAAGGTATCACTGCACTCACCTTGGGCTGGGGACAGGAAGGAGGAACCCAGGGCTTTGAGAGAGGTCAGAGACTGACAAAGGGTATTGTGAGTCAAGCAATATACGCAGAAGGACCGTCACGGGTGAAAACCAGCCAAAATAATCCTACTGGCACTCTTTAAATGTCATACTCCTGGCAGAGAAACCTTTCACATGTTTCCCTGCTCGCATCTCCAAGCTTTTCAAATGCACCAGGCTTCTGCTGTTTGGGGGGGAAGGGGGAGCTGTGCCCTGGGAAAACCCTATGGAGGAGCTATTTTCCTCTGGGAAAGATGCAAGCAGTCAGCAGCTCTGCACAGCGTACTGCACCCATATCCTCCATGGCCTCATTTTAAGCATTTATGGGAAACTTTTTTATTTTGAAGCTGAGCACATTCTTACACTACTTTTCCTGGCTTCCTCAAAAAAGTATCCCGACACAACAAAGTCCCTGCTAATTGGCAAGGAAGGAAGTCCCACAGGCTCAGCCTCCCACCTGTGTGTGGCCTGCTGGTGGGACAGCGAAGATCTCCAGGGTGTCTTCACCCCTTGGGAAGGGGATATTAAATCTGAGGCATTTCAAGAAAAAATGAGACTATACAGACAGACCTTGTAAAAAAAATGCTGTCTCTTACTAAACAGAAGCCTACCAGCCTCCCTCCAGCTCACGACAACCCAGAGGAGTCCCAAAACATAATCAGTTTAGGCTGAACACCATGTTGCCTACAAAATTAAAATTAGACTCACGAGGTTTCATCAAGGGAGAGTTTAACTGTGCTGCTCAATCAGGCTGCAAAATCTTCTAATGACAAGTGAAATAAAGTCATTCAAGACATACCAGTAAGTGTCACAGCAAAGAAAACCTGCCCTTGGCTGCATCCCTTGGCAAAATTGTATTAGGTGTCTCTTTTCCTACCCACCTTCTACATCCAATGCTGTCTCCTGGCCATACCCTCCCTGGGCTGACGCTGAAGCCCAGCATTCTGCTTGGAGCAGGCAGCACTGGGTTCCCCAGCTTTGTGAGTGTCCCATAGGTCACATCTTATAGGAAATAGTCTATAAACAAGAGGCAAATAGGATGAGAGAGTGTTTGGGTGAGCATCCCACCATGAGGAAGCTTGTTTGGTTCTTCTAGGACAGTAAAACCACAACATTGACTGTTCTCCACACAGCACCTCCAATGAGGTGGTGATGGTAAAGCTGAGAAATTCTCTGTTGAAAACACACAACACTCCATAAAACTCTTCTACTTTCAGCAGCAACCTCTCCACTTGGAGAAGGATGGCTAATGAAATGTCTCCTTTCCCCTACGGGTGTCCTTGCAAGCCAAGCATCACCAGACCAGCTTTGCTCTTCAGAGACCTTCACGGCTCCCCAGCTAGAAGCGAAAATAAAATGTAAATATGTTACTCAGTGAGTTTGAAACTGTTCTTTTTTAACCTTGCTCTCATGAGGCTGCAGCAGGACAGTCCTCTCTGAATCAGCACTTTGAAAGCACCTTGCTATAAAAATTCATGGCTCTTCCAACATCCATTTTACACCTGCCCTAACAAACTTGTGCTTCTGACACCGCTCTCAAGTTTCAGCCTGATTTCACACAGAAAGGGCTCCCGTTTCAATCCTTTTACCTCTGCGTAAGTCCCAAAGCTGCGTGAAGCAGCTGGTGTCATGTTGAATAATCAGGCGGCATCTTGTGCAGTCTCCTGAAGTAACCAGCGGTACCCAATCCAATTACATGTCAGACAGGAAAGTCATTATTTGCATCCTCTCCGAGCACCTAGTGAAAACTCAGTAGCAGGTAAAATTGCCTTTCTGCTCACACAGACCCTGATGTAGCACCCACCTAAGTTTAGGTGCCTGTTTGTCAACCTGAAATCAAGCCTCTTTCACTGCACAGTAAGTGCTTTGTTAATCAGAGAACTTGTGTAAGCCACGTGGATGTTTAATATTCAAATATAATTATCATCTAGGGAGGGAGGGAGCACTGAGCGAGTCTCATCCTGATTTAGTAAGCCCAGGGGAAAGCAATGACAGCTCAGCCAGTGGAAAGTGAAAAACTCTGTCCTACAAATGTCTTCCAGACTTTGCAGGATTTTTGGGAGAACAGACCAACCCCCACCTGGCTCCAACCTCCTTTCAGGGAGTTGTCGAGAGTGAGAAGGTCTCCTCTGAGCCTCCTTTTCTCCAGGCTCAACACCCCCAGGTCCCTCAGCTGCTTCTCACAAGACTTGTGCTCTAGACCCTTCCCCAGCTTCATTGTCCTTCTTTGGAGCTGTTCCAGCCCCTCAAGGTCCTTCTCTGATGGCAGAGAAATGTCGGTAACAAGCACCCTGGGCAAACCAAATGCAATCGTGGGTAGGGCATGAAGACACAAGAAGATTTCACAAATAGACTAATCAGGATATTTCATGATTGTTTTGCAACCCAAAAGAGAGTCATCACCTACCTGCCTCTTTGCAAGCATTATTTTTTTCCCTGCAAATTTTAAGGTTTAAGAAAAGAGTTCTCCACACCGAGAAAGGAATTGCTTCTGAAAAGCAGTAAGGAAAGCCCAGAGAGCGCCAGCCCCAACACAGAGCTTGCTTTTGTGCAGGATCACTCAACACTGCTGCTCTTCTCCTTGTCCTTACAAGCAGGGCAAGCAGCTGACTTAACAAGATACATATTTTCCTTGATTCAAGTTTTCTGATAAAGGACTACATTCACTTTCAGAAGCAAAGTCATTTGAAAAACAGGAGCTAAAATTAGACTGGTTTGTTTTTTTCTTTTTGTTCTCTCCCCTTTATGGCTTTTACAAGCAATTACCCACTTAATGTTTTGAAATTATACAAGAAAATCCAACAGCAATTTTTTTTTCCTGCTGCAGCTCCTTGAATGTGAAGCCTTAAAAGCTTTTCCGGAACACACAACAGCACGAGCAAATGAATTTGCCATTTTCATTCTCTTCTTTTTTTCTTTTTTTTTTTTTTTTTAATGAATGAGAGGCAGCAGGATACTTGTTCATCATTAAACATGTTTTTTTTTAAATTTCATCATGGTGAAGCTCCGTACGACAGCTCCAGAGACGGAAGTCAGGATCCTCATTCGCACCATGGCCCTTCGCGTTGCTGTGGGAGCACTTAAAATAGCTGCATGGGCCACTACACCAACGCATCTCTCGAGCCTCTTCTTTCTGGTGGCAGGGTGGGACGCGTGGGGGGAGGCAAATTTAGCACGCCTGCTCATGTGAGCGTCCCACGCAAAGCGTAACCCCTACGAAGAGCTGGGCCACACAAGGAGATGGGGCTCCCGCGAGGCGGGGATGCGGGAAGCGATGAGCTAGAGCCATGAGGCAGCGCTGCAGCGTCCAGCTGCTCCTGCTCCTCGATCTCCTGGGTCAGGCTGCAGCCAACCTGCCAAGTCCAGGCCAGGAGAGAGGTCACTGGACCGTGTCACCTGCTTGCAGAAGGCCAGAGGGGTGTAAGGAGAGAGCCAGCTGCCACCGTGTCCTGGTCTGAGCTAGAACAGAACCAGTTCAGTGATTTTACTCTTCAGCTCAGTCTAAGTGATGGCACTTTCTGAAGCTAACAGCAGGGGGGACTTCCCCAGTGTCTGCTCCACAGCATCAGTGGTGACAATGATACAATTGCCATCAGGGGGTTGGGTTCAATATTGGTTTTGTATATATTCCATTTTGTTGTTATTATTTTCATTAAAGTAGTTTTATTTTTCTTTTCCAATCCATAAATCTCTCTCCCTTGTTGCCTTTCTCTTCTCTGTTGGGAAGGGAGAGGGGTTAATAGAGAGATTCTGTCATTTATCTAGTGGCTGGCCCAGCCCTTGTCACAGCAATTCAAGCCCAAGAGCCCCACGCTGCCCGAGCGTGTCCACGCGCCTTGGTGCAACACAGATGGACACGAGGTGTTGGTACAGAGGGCTGAGTTGCCAGCTCTTCTCCCACCACCTCCCCTGGGCTCTTGGTTTGCAATCTGGGGCACTCACCTTAGTCGGGGAGGTAGATCAAACCTTTCCCTCCTGTTCAAGTTGTCCCCTGGAGAAGGAGGGGTTTTGTTTGCTCCTTTCTGTCTGTCACGCAGACATCTACCTGCTTGCCGTTGAGCTGATGGCTTTTGTCTCTTATCACTCAGGAGTGAAAGGTGGTTCTTTTGACAATGAGCACCACCCATCCCAAGCACCAGCTCCACAATCTGTAAATAAAAAGTAAAGGTGATGCACAGCCCAGCCATCCAGCTGGGTCAGGGAGACTGACAAAACAACTCAGATTCTCTGTTCTGTTCTGAGGCTTCACACAGACAAGAGGCAGCATAAGTCACAGGTAAACCTCCAACCACCGCCCCCAGGACCTCTCCAAAATCCCCTGTGGCAGGCAGTGCCTTAGCTCCCACTCATTCCTGACCACGACATTGCTATAGTCTGACAAGGCTCTGGAGAACAAACCATCTCAAACTCCCACATCTCATGTTGCACATCCCTGTTCTTACGCAGACTGAACCTTCTCTCAGGCCACAGTCCACTATAGCTTCACTTTTTTCCTCACTTTACCATCTATTACCACCTAAACCAACTTACGTCTCTTTGTTAGAGCCAGGCATTCATGAAATACTGCAAACAGCTTCAGGAAGGCACCGTCTTTAGGACCCTCATGCTTGAATTCATACAACCTTCTCCTCATACTCCTTTTCATTGTGTCTGCAGGACGTCATCTCTCTCCTCACCTGCTGTGAGGTCAGTCAGGATGGTTGCCCCAGAGCCAGCAAAGGTCACCTCAGTTGAGGTCTGCTGCATCTGTCTAAAGTGGAACCACCTTCTAGATTTCTCACGAGCACAAGCTCTGATCAAACCCCTTCCCAGTCTTTCTCAGCTGGGTCTGAGTAGGAGAAGACCTCATGCAAATAAACATTTATCTTCAGCATGTGTGGTGGGAGGGAAAGGGCTGGCGGGTTCCTCTAGATCTAGACCCACTTCTGCAGGAAGAGATACTCAACTCTGTTAAATACCTAGAAGAAGATTGGGAGGCAGAGAATCCCTCCTGGAACCCCCAAACTTCCCCAGTACCCATCTGCTGCAGCCAGAAACACGCTCTGTGGAGGAAACGGAAATAGAGGAACGCAGTTACTCCAGCAAATGCAGTAAAGGCAGCAGCCTTGAACTGACCACGACATCACCATGCAGTGATTTCGAACTTCACGAAGGGTCCTTCTCACAGGAAGGCTCATGTACCCGTGGCAAGGGAGATCTCTGGATGCATCTCATCCTTGTCACCACAAAGCAACCAACCAGTTAATTAAATCAGACGCAGGTAAACAAGGTTCCACCCTTCCCTCTCCTCTTTGTACCAAACACTTCAGAATTTCTAGAGTAAAGAGTAAAAGACAACTTCAGAAGAACAACAAAATTCAAGAATCATCACAACTCAGATTTTTATTCAACAGTGAAGTTGAAGGGAAAAACTATTTTTTCCCTTCAGGGCAGATGTTCCAAACGGAAATTAAGTAAAAATATTGTCCCCCAAAAGTACTCACAATGAAATTAGTTTTCATTAAATATATTTGTTTGGCAAAATAAAATAAAAAAATCAGAACCCGTACAAAAAAAAAAATCCCTTCCAAATTCCTAACACTGTAGCAATGACAACAACGTAAACCCGGATGTTTGGCAGTTGTAATTAATTCGTGGAAATTACCGTTGAACTTTGGACCAGGAAAACAAAAACCACTTTGAATAGCAAGAAGCCAATTTCAGAGGCAACCGAGGCTCGGGGAACGCTATGGGGATGGGACACACTAGTGGCTTCATACAGAGTTTGAGCGAGTGATCTGCAAGTGTGGGGCTATTCGAGAGCTGGGAGGAAAAGAAGTTAAAAGCTGTTGCAGCACTGCAGCGTATGGTACAGCAAAAACCTGCAGACCTTCCGTTCTGGGAGCCGATGGGCTGGGTGAGCGCTGGCGGCGAGAGATGACAGCAGGAAGAACAATGACAGTGATGAATGGTGCAAGCACTGGGAAGCAGTTAACGATTTTCATCATCGCATTGGATTCGGTTGTGAGGAGACTCGGGAGTGAGTGTCTGGGGAAATCTTCTGCTTACAGTAGCTGCTTCTGCTCCCTACCTCCCTCCTCCTTCCAGTTAAAGCCTCTGCCCTGCCAAGTGGGTGTCACAGGCATGCAGCTTGGTAACATCGTCCTTTAGCTAAGAATGTCTATTCCAGTATTAAAAATGTAAAAAAAGTCCTCGAGAGGGTGCTTCTTAGTGGCCGTCTTTGCCTTAAGCAAGGCCAACGGCCTGCAATTACAAGTTAATTAAAGCAATGTGGATTTGGATGAGCAATGGGGAAGATGGGAATGGGAGAAGGAAGGGATGCAGGGAGCGGGGAGGATGCAAATGTTTCTACGCCCCTCCCCAAGCCAAAATCCAAGGTGCACAAGTGGGTCTCTTTTTTTCCCTCACACTCTTCTTTTTTTTTTTTTTAATATATATATCTCTCCAGTTATAATATTTCCAGTTTCGAAGCAAGGTTCAGTGGCAGCCTCAGTTACAGTCATAAACAAAGTCGTAGTTGCTGGGCTCCTTTGGGATAGGTGGGGGAGCATCTGGGATCTGTATGTTTTCCAAGTCAAGGAGGCGTAGCTTTATCTCCATGCTGAGCAGCGTGTCTAAGTCGTTCCGTGTTAGATCACTCAACATATCCTTCCCAAGGAGGGCGTTCAGCCCATCGGTCCATACACAATACTGCACGGGAAAAAAGAGAAAAACTGTCATTAATGAACGTTCTGTACACAAACCACTTGTCTGGCCCAGTTCTCTACAGTTATTACTCCCACAGGGACCTAGAAAGAGACCTAAACTGAGATTGATTTATTAGCTCAGATCATGAAGCTGCTCAGAAAATAGAAAAATAATTCCCTAAAAGTGGGAAGAAACAGCAGTATTTAGCTGTTTGATAATTTGCTACCTCCTCCAAGCACGCTGAATGTTGAATATTCTTCAATAGCAGCAGGAGAAGGGACAATCCTAGAATCATAGAATCATCTAGGTTGGAAAAGACCTCCAAGATCATCCAGTCCAACCAGAACCCTACTCTACCAAGTCCCTTGCTAAACCATGTCCCTCAGCACCACATCTACACAGCTTTTAACCACATCCAGGGATGGTGATTCAATCACTGCCCTGGACGGCCAGTTCCAGTGCCTGACAACACTTCCAGTGAAAAAATTTTTCCTAATATCCAACTTAATATGAACCTCTAAGGGATCTCCTTCTCCCCCTCTCTCTTCCCCAGTACTTACAGAAAAAGCCTGATTACCTTACACTAAATTTTTAATTCCAAAGCAGCTACGTTAGGTTAACTGAATCCCACCCAAAATCCCTCTCAACTCTTTCTGGAAGAAATCCTGTACCAACTATTTTCCTTTGTCTTTGGTTTCCTTCCAATGGATTAGGTGGTATCAACTGACCTACACAAAGACGGGCTCTCACTTACACATCTACTCCTACTTTACCACTATTTTACACAAAATAACATGCCGTGAAAGCTACAGAGTCAATCAAGGCTGTGTCCTTTATGAAGTTAAATGCCAAGCCACCTGATGTAATCCTAAGTGCTGCAAATGCTGAACCAGCCTCTAAAACCTCTTCTTACTGTTAGCGGCTTCCTAATAGGAGATGTCATCTTCCCCAACAGCTGACAGCTTGTGATAAACACGGGTTGAATAACCATTTTAATAAGCAACAAACCCAAGGGAGACTGGCGATCTGGAGTCAACTTCTATCAAGTAAGTCACTTCCATTTTATTACTACAAGCCATTTCTTCAATTATGGACAGAAGTACTCAAATGCTATAATCTAAAAATAAAGATTTCAATCATGAGCTCATGTGCTAGTTTGCAGGAGAAAATGAAATCAACCCGAACTGCATTTTTATCTTACAAATACTTCTGCTACATTTGATGCCAAAAAAATGGGATTTTAAATTTAGCTGACCATTTGCTACATGATACTGCCAAGTTTAAAGATAGCCGCGGTTGACTTCATCCTACAGCAGAAATGGCGGTTATTTTTAAGGAAGAGAGAGAGAAAACCCCCCTCTTGGGGTAAGTCTTCATCCAGAAAAAGGGTGTATTTTTAAAATAGGATGGTTAACACACTTAACATCCAAAGTGAAATCTGACCCATTTAAGTCAGTAACAAAACAGTAGCAGAGCGAAGATTTCACCCAGGGTGTCGGAAAGCCAGGCTGCAGCTTTAATATGAGATTAGCTATATGGAAGAGACTTCAGGGCTCAGGCTGTCCTGTTAGCAAGTACTAAATAAACAACTTTGCCTGCCTGTTCAAGGCTGCCAAAGTCTGCGACTGAGGACTTCTAATGCATGCAATTGTTGCAGAGTGCATGCAGAACATCAGGAGAAGCGAGAATCTATCCTAGAAATGCGATTGGTTTTGAACAGATGATAATTTTCTTTATGAGTGACTTGAAATCTTTCTTTGGGCCAGTTTTCCCAGAATTCACACTGAGGAAAGGAAGAGAAAGGCAAAAGGTTCTGCCCAGGTGACAGAAGCGCTGAGTGTCCATTCAGCAGATGCAGCCCCTGACGTGAATCATCCATCACCTGCTCAGCGAGTCTGGCCAGAGCTTTCTCTGGGGATGAATCCCAGCGAGCCAGAAAGCAGAACTGCAGTTCTCTCCTCTTCCAGATATCACTCATTCGGGGCCCACAAAAACCAAATTCTGGCCACAACTCAGATGAGTGCAATGGCCTGGAAAAGGGGCTTCCTCTCTAATCTCCATATTGGCAAGTGCATCTAATTAAACTCCTGTACCTTTTGAGCAGAGCAAAATCCTAATGAGGTGGTGGAAAAACAGACGCATTCATTCAGAAGCCTTTTTTTTTCTTTTTAATATGCAAAACAGACTAAGAGCCACTGGAAAATTAATTTTACTACAGATTCATTTTCATAAAACTCCAGTGAAACCTAATTATAGCCTCCCTCATCAGTTTCTCTGTCAAAAATCAAGGATAAGATTAATCCACCTTTTTGCTGTGTAGCTGAAACCAGCTATTAGTATTCAAATGAAAAACAAATACAATGGAGTGATCTCACAGTGCTGAGTCCTCTGGCTAGCAGTAAGCTCCAACGGATGGCTAAGGGTATTGCCAAACTTTAGTGCGCAAGAATGAGGTCCAAATTTCAATGATTATGGCTCAGTAATGAGATTTCATTAAAGAAGTACCTTGGGAGTCAAGTCAGTGGAACCAGAAAACCAGAAAGGTTGTGCAGGCTCCATCCATCTGGCTGCAGCCCCGAGCAGCCCGGTCTGAGCTCATCACTGACCTGCTTTGAGTGGGATGTCAAACTGGGGACACCTCCAAGGTCTCTTACGACCCGAATCATCCTGTGATCCCAATTCAATTTTTCTTTTCAGGACACGCTCAATTCCCACTTTCAAACCTCACTCTACAAGCACGAGGACTGTTGAAGTACTTCAAGAAACCCTGTAAGTCTGACCTGAAATTGTCATGTACTGACATCAGTCCTGGTGCTTCACACAAAGCTTTCCAGATCTTGAGATGTCACCTACCAAGTCTCTCCCAAGCTGACAACGCTGCTAAAATAGCAATTCTATTGATGAGCACCCTAGTTACTTTGATGAAGTCATGAGCTTCAGAACACGCCACTTGCCTTTCCTTGTGGGTGCTTCTTCTGAACACTCAGACTTTTTGCTTTAATTACAACTCACTCTTCTGGACAACATGGAAAAGAACAGAGGTAGTGAGATGCCCTTTGGAAAACATTCACTTGGGAACTGTCAAGTAGCAGCAGAAACTGCTGCCTCTGGCTGCTTCGTTGTTTCTTTAATACATCAATTTTGTTTTAAAGAAGCTGCACAAGATCAAAAAGAGAAACAAGGGTAATAGGTGCGTTAACACAATCGTGAGCGATTGGGTTTGTGCATCTCACAATGCTACTGCCCATCAGTAGGGTGCCGTGGCAGTTTCTGCATGTTTAGACCGTTAAAAAATACACTTGTAGCCTTAGGCTGTATTGTAGATACAAGTGGATGAAAAATTTGTCCACTCATATTTTTCATAATCCTTTGCTCTTATGAGCTGAAAGACTAGAATTCAGTTTCCAGATAATTTATATCAGAAAGCATCCAACATATGTTCAGTTCAGAGGATGAAGACAAAAATCCTTTGCTTAGACCTACAGCTCTCATGGCACATCACGTCTGGGATCCTATTGTTACTTTCTCTTAGATCAAAACTGACCAGCAAATACTTCTCTGGAACCACAGAATCGCAGACTGGTGAGGGTTGGAAGGGACCTCTGGAGATCACCTTGTCCAACCCCCCTGCTAAAGGAGGGTCACCCAGAGCAGGGTGCCCAGGATTGTGTCCAGGTGGGTTTGGAATCTCTCCAGAGGAGACTCCACAACCTCTCTGGGCAGCCTGGGCCAGGCTCTGGCACCTTCACAGCAAAGAAGTTTTTTCTCCTGGTCAGATGGAACCTCCTGGGTTACAGTTTGTGTCTATTGTCCCCTGTCCTGTCACTGGGCACCACTGGCCCCATCCTCTTGACCTCTGCCCTTTATCTATTGATCAGCATTGATCAGATCCCCTCTCAGTCTTCTCTTCTCCAGGCTAAACAACGAACGAACATACTTGAAAATGACAAATATTAATCCCCAGGAAAAACCAGATGAGCGTAACTTCATTTCCTCTCCCAAAAATATGATTTATTTGAAGGTTTTAATCCAGAACTGCAAATGTTGAAGCTGTGTAAGTAAACACACTTCACTTGTAATGCAATTTCATGCACTTGACTAACACCTAACACTACACTATAGATCAGCTTAATGCAACCTTCTGTGTTTCATCATCTTAACGCAATGTCCTGAACTGAGACCAAATGTGATACCACAAAATTATTGTGCAAATGGAACACCAACTCTCGTTGCTTTAAAAATAAGAAGGAAGAACTTTACTCCTTTATTTTTTTAATGTAGTGCACTCTGCTAAATCTTTACTTGGAAATTCTTTGAGATAAAGGCATCCAATGGTGATCAAGGTCTGTGGAAACTGCGAGGTCTGCCCAAGCTCTCTTCTTTCTCTTATTTATGGTTCATATTTTAGTAGGTCTTCGAAATACTGATTGGGAACTTGGACCCCCACGAGCTCTATGGTGTCCAGGTACAAAACATGTTCCTTCTGTGGCTCAAGATACACATGGAAATTGCAGAAGGTCTTTCTCCCATACTAATCCCTCTGCTTTCAGTTTGTGGTGAGACACGACACAGGTTTAGATGGACCTGCACTCTATGTCAGGATGACCATTTCTAAGTTCTTATAAAGCTGGCTGCTGCCATAAAGCAACTAAGAGGGCTCCAAAGAAGTTTCTGTACTCTGAACTTGACTTACCTCATGCTTGTCCGGAGCAATGAAATTCAGCTGGCCACTCGAGTCATACAATATAGAGAAAGCAAGCTCTAGCACCTCCTGGAACAATACAAAGAAACAAGCCGCATGAGAGAGGCATTCATACATTCAGGTCTGTTGGTCCTTCCTACCACTTATTCCCCAAAACACATGGAAAAATGGGTTACAGCACTCTCCCGCCTGGCCAAAGCTGCAGCAGTACCAGGCCATTGTGACAGACTGGCACAGCAAGAACCTCACCAAAGATGCTTCAGTCAAAACAAACTCATCCCTCTCAGTGCTGACTGTAGCTCGCTCCATCACGGATTACTTCAGCATTTGAGTTTTAATCTGAGCTAGGCAAGGGTGAGGACTAAACTTAATATAATGCATGATACGACGCTTGCAACAAAATCTTCTTGAAGACCCACAGATTAAACTTGTAAAATTCTGCAAGGTTTGATTCCCTGTATCAAAAATCTCACCAGTACAGTTAATATACTTATGTTCTTTTCACTGCTGGATATCTATTAAATTATTCTTTCTCAAGAGGCTTCTGTCATTTTGCTTCTACCTGAACCAGAATCAGCAGCCTCAAACAGAACTGTCTGGTTTAGACCCAAATGAATTTCAGGAAAGCTAAAAAAAGATCTTATTTTTTCACACCAGCATTGAAGCTGGAATTTCAAAGGTGCCAAAATGAATTCATGAAGCACTGACCTTCCCTAAGTCACCTGGACCTGGGATCTTATGGAGAAACCCAACCAATTTGAATAAATAACGAACTTCCACTGGCCAGCCATGAGCAGGTAAAGATGCTGTGTTATTGTGGTTACCGCGCGCGTCGCTGCAAGTGCCGTCACAAGGATTTCACAACCTGTATGCTGGCTGATATGGATATAATAACTCTGTGAAGAAAAGACCTGGCTACAGAGGAGAGCGCTGGCTCGTACTACGATCTCCATGTCCTGTTCTTTTGCCTCTCGGCTTCCTGAGCCCCCTAGTATCAGTATTTGCTGACTCTCAGCTGACAACAGTCCATGAGCTGCCAGCAGTGATAACAGCCTGGCTTCTTCAGTTTGCTATGTTCAGTTTTAAGGTTGGAGAATTGACTGTGAAGACTGCAGCATATACATTGTTCTGGATTTCTACCCTGATCTCCTGGTCTGAATGAGACATAGAATGGTTTGGGTTGGAAGGGACCTTTAAAGATCATCTTGCTCCAACTCCCCTGCCATGGGCAGGGACACCTCCAACTAGACCAGGTTACATCCAACGTGGCCTTGAACACCTCCAGGGATGGAGCATACACAACCGCCCTGGGCAACCTGTTCCAGATCTTTGGATTTCAGTAAGGTGCCATCGGTGCTTTTCTCCTCCCTCTTCTGTCCTACTTCTAAAGGTTTCTCAAAGTAATTTTCCACCCCAGCCTTTCCCACCAGTTTCTCTCTCTCTCTCATCTCTTTTCTCTCCCATTCCTTCCAACCTGCTCCTTCCCTCTTTGCTTTGCTTTCCTCCTACCTCATCTCAGTCTGCTGAACTCACTTCCTTGTCACTCCTAACTCCTTCTGCCCTTGCACACATCAGATCTCTGCCCTTCCTTCTGCTTGTCCAAGGTACTGGGACCCACGATGTGCCTCTCCTTTGAGCTTCACTGAAAACAGGGAACAAGAGACTCTGCACCTGCTGGACACTTCCCACTCCTTGGTTTCAGCTCTGCAGAGAAATCTGTTGCAGGTGGAACCAGGGGAAGCTTGCTCTCCCACACCCAGAGCTTCTCTCTCCCCCTCTCTCCACCGGCCCTTCCTGTGGGCCACAGACAAGCTATATTTGATGAACAGGCATTTCAGGTGCCTACAGCTGGGTGATCCCATGCAGCTGGAATGACCTCACTCCTCTTTGCCTGCTCTGACATCGACAGCCTCCAAACAACCATGCCTTTGCTGAAGGTTGAGACCATGGCCATGCTAGGGCTGCTTGCCAGAGCCAGAAGACCTTCCCATGTCCCGAGAGCTATCTAAACATGCAGTGGCAGGGAACTTCATCAACCAACATGACGTAAAAGAAAAGAGAAACTGCAGAAGAAGAGGGAAGCGAGGAGAACCATTTCTGCTAACCAAAACGGCACCAAGCCTGCAGCTTGCCACATCAGCAAATAAAGAGTGATAGAAGAACACTCAGAAATACATGGCAATGTTTTCTCCAAATTCTTCTCTCACGCATTCTTTTGAAGGCTGCAAACTTGAATATATTTCATTTCCTTGAAACTCATTAATATTACTTGAGAGTCAGAAATGAGGACGTGAAAATTAAACCTCATTTAAAAACACAAGCAAGACGAGCAACAGTGGATTCAGGTCTGGTCCTATCAGGTCGTTCCAGCTTCATATGCATGCAAATCCCAATTCAGTTTCACTCTTATTTATTTCTAAATGGTCCTGCTGGAAGAATAACGGCCACGTGCTGGCAAACGAAGAGACGCTGAAGCTTTTGTTATGGACATCCTGCCAATTCCAGCTATGTTCACAGCACTGGCGTTCTGCCATTCCATTTCCTTTTCTGCCAATGAATAAATATCAAGGTGGTCGTTGTAGATGTACAAAGAAAGCACAAGATGAAAAGGCCTCTTAAAAGATATATCATGATTATGACACTTCAGGAAGTGAGAGGATTCATGCACCAAACTCAGCCACATGTTACATGTGGCTGGTTTGGGGGGTTTTTAAAGATTTTTTAAATCTTTGTTTCACTGTCCACATTAATGTGGTACTCTGTAAGCAATATGTTTTTCCTATCATGTCAGTTAAGTAGTTGCAATACTGTTTGATTGGGATGACAACTAATTTCACAAATTCTGGGATTCCCAGGGGAAGAAACAAGGAATCGAGGAAGAAAAAAAAAACCCAAACCATCAAAAACCCCACACCATACCAGAAACAGGAAAAACTCCAAAATTATTATTGCCTGGGTCAAGAATGGAACGCTCCAGCTGTGCTGCCTACCAGCCCCTGATCCTCACATTCTCAGCCAGAAGTTTCCTGCCAGTCCAAAGCAATTTTACCAGAGGAAATGGGGCGATGCTGACAGCTGAAGACAAACTGCTCTGCAGCACTGCCATTTAGCATTAAATACATTACTGCTCCATAAAGATGACACATTTCCATCACTGCCACCCACTGCTTTCCGTCTTCCTATCTTCCCTTTTTGTGCGGACATATGAGTGCTAAGACAAGGAAGCACTAAAAATACTTTACATGCATCATATAAATGCCCCAGCCAAATGCTGTTGATGGTTCAGCTGTAACATGAGGTAGGAGTCGTATGCAATGTATTGTGTGCATGTGTGTGTTAGGGCCCTGATTCAGAAAATCAGGAAGGAAAAAAATACTCCTGGGATTTTTTTATCCTTGCTTGGCTTTACTTTTTGATTCCCAACCATGTAAAGCCAATGCTGAAAGGAGATGGCGGTATCCTGATAGACTTAAAGCAACTCGTGCATATGAGAAACAAATGAAAGAATACTCGGGATTCTCTGCCTGTAGTTAAGGAAAGAAAAGCTGCAGCCATGAAGCTGCAACAGTTGTGTGATGTAGTTTCTGTGGTGCCCATCAGAACTGTTTTTCCAGTATTTAGCTGAACACTAAACGCAGGCATTTTATCTTTAAAGAGCTGAAGCAGGACCTTTTAACTTCCCCATTTTGCCTGTCAAAATGTCTTTCTTGTTGGCCCCCAAATTTCTCACTTTCAGGTAATTAGAAATTCCGATTCAAATCCTCTGATCTGGTTCCCAGACCTCAGGGTGTGGTTCTAGGTCAGCCTGAACATCATTAAGAGTTTCACGGCTTCTCATAAGGTCAGACAGCATGACCTGACAGAAAACTTATGAACATACCTCATCCAATACAGTGTGGAGACCATCACCACTGAAGATGTCAGACTTTGCTAGTTAACTCAATTTCTTCTTGCTGGGGTAGCAATTATCACTAACAAAAACTCTGTAAGATTCTGGTACCGTACAGTCTGAGTCCTACTGTCAGTTTACAGTTCTTGAAGTGAAGCTCTGACAGGCAGCACAGATCTAATTTAAGCTGACCATTGTCTGCTACGCATTTTTTTCCCGAATGCGCTGCTGAACACATCCTTACACACCTCATTAATTGCCCGGTATTTACCTTACATCTTTTTGCTGGCATTTCTTCTACCTGTCTGGACCTGAAGGTATCATCAGCTGGACATTACCTGCAACTCTGGCATCTGCCAGCGTTCACTCAACGCGAGCTCACCAGGGAATACAGCTGGAACCAACCAGTTATTTATCAGAGACAACACGGGAGTAGGTACAAACACTCACTGCTGGTCTACTCTGTAGCAACAGTCAAAGCTGCTTTGCTTCAGAGGTAGAAGACATCACTACTAAAGACTATCCTGATGTGCTCTGGGCATGTCGCAATGCATGTCTGCCAGGAAACCTGAGCAGAGGAGGGGAGGCTGTCCCCATAATTTAACTCAAATGGTCTGAGGTGAAGACAAAGCGGGTGCATACACGGAAAGGTGGCAGGCTGGAATGAAAAATACCGGTATTACTTCAGGGAAGGTCGAGCTGACAAGCTTCGTATTCTGTGGGGTGCGTGTTCATAACAATTTGAGCAGCGTACCTTGTTTTGTTTAAGAGCTCCTTTCTCCTTCATGTGAGGGCAGTCTTTCCCAGTCACAACAGCTTTTATGTCTGCCACTGGCACTGCATTAAAAAGAAACAAAAGCAAAAACCAGAAAATTAGATATAAGCAAGGTGTGTAAAAGCTACAGAGTCTGAAAAGAGGCGAGACTAATGTGTTAAAATTGCCACCTCCTTTGCCATTTCCAGCCTGCAAGAAAGGAAACTGGAAGAAAACAACTATAATAGGAATCAGTGAGTCTTGACAAAATTTCAGGATAAAAATCTGAGCGGGATTTTTCTTGTCTGTTGAGACTCCTTTGGGTCAGAGTGTTTCATACAGAAATGTACCTGTGCCTGGATAGTTTTTCTGTGTACTTAAGTATCTAGAAAACATTATTTTCTGCCTTACTAATGTAATATGCCTGCCCTGTTGTTGCTCTCTCCCAGGTATCCAGGTAAAACTCTGCTGGGGAGAGGATACTGGGCAAGCTGGACCTGACCTCACTCAATGTTGTTGTCCTTCTGTTAATGCCTACATGAATTTTTCAAACAGTTTTTTATTTCACACCCACCAGCAATTCAGTTGCTTTCTGGTCTAAGGACTATTAAGGCTTATAACGACCCATTCCAATTGCTCTAAAATGGGAAATGATCAGAAATCGCTGAAAATAAAAAAAGGTAAGAAAAGAATATTGGCAGCTGCTGCCATTCAGTCATTCAAAGAGGGAGGTCAATAAAACTTAAAGATAAAATTCGCTGAGTTTCAAGTAAAGTCAATTTTTCAACGGTAATTACATTATGGAGAATCTATATGCTCCACAATACGATATAGTCAGTGAGTGACAGTGTCTACAATCTATAAATGATTTATTATCCTTGTGGCTGCGGAAAGGCATCATATATACAGAACAGCACAATAATATGGAAATCTGTTACTGCCCAGTTCTTCACAAACCCTAATGGAAATACTGGAGAGAAGAAATGCATTTTCTCTTCTACTGGGTACTGCAACACTCTGTATTTTATTACAGATTCGCTCAAATGGATAGCATGGGATGTAACCAACATTTTTAAAGGACTTTGGATAGAAAGCTAAAAGAAATGGAAGCTATTTGGCCCTTCACTACTCAATCTCTCCTGCCTTTAGTCTCAGCATTTCTTGCTGTGGCCCTGCTGACTCAGAAAGGTCTTCTGAAGAAGGAAGAGCTCCTGCCACTTGCTGAAGATGCCCAGAAGAACAGTTTGCATAAGGTAGGGTTCTCTCAAGTTAGATCTCTTAACCAAGAAGGCTTTTCTCCAGGTTTCATACACTTGACCTCTGCGATCTGGAATGCAGTTACTATGGGGGATCGCACCTTGATCTTTGTTTATCTGGAATGTGGCTTGTTCCTTGCCTTGGAAAAATGGAATCACAGACTTCAGATGGTATCAGAAGCTGACTACAAGATGCTGGAGGGTGTGAGCACAGATGTGATGTGCTCACCACACATAAAGCCCTGAGAAAGAGGGTAGCTGTCTTCTGTCCCAGCTGGAGTCTGCACAGCTTGTTAACTCTGCCAGTCTGAAGAGAGGGGTGACAGGCACTGAAGTGAAAAGGTTAAAAACCCCCACATTTATTTTTGGAGATAGACACCAGTTATTGAAGCTTGGCAAAGAGTATACAAAATGCCCTGTGCTGCTTCTCCTGGTCCTATTCTCTTTCATCTGTTGACGTGCTCCCAAATTCTGATGATCTGGTCATCATACTCAGACCTCAATAGTTCAAAATTCAACGTAAGTCTATCCAAAGAACACCAGAATATTTCTGGAAAATGTTTGGTAAAATTCCCAAGCCAGTTTGGCCTGATATGTTTTGAACAATAGTGCTGCTTTATCATCTTATATCTTGCAATATCCTGACTCTGTTTAATTAAACTCTAATGGGGGTGGCACTGTGGTAAATCTTCTATCCCTCACAGCCTGAAAAGCTGAGATATTGATGAAATAATTGTGTGTTTCTCAAACTGTGACAGTAACTGCTCTGCCATCAGGCACACAGGGCGAGCATGTGGGTCTAGCCCAGTGGTTTCTGAAGTAGAAGCCTTCTGACCCCACGGGATCCTGACATTCCCAAATAGGCTCAAGAACCTACGGAAAATACAAATGCAAGATGAAGCCTGCAGTCAGGGTCAGGGGTTTGAGAGTGGAAGCAAACAAATCTGGGAACTGCTGGTCTCATAACTGTGCCTGCAGTTCAAATGTGACCTTCATTCTTCTTCTGTCATTCTGATGCTGCTGTTAACATTCAAGGGCTATTTCTCCAATCCTCGGACAGAAAAACTGCCTCTTCCAGTGCCAATGCAGCAATGTGAGCCCCTGTCCTACATTCTGCCAAGACTGCAGTAAGAGTGTGAAACATCCTTGAGGCAATCTGTATGGCAGTGAAAACACAGGAACGTGACGGCGAACTGCCATCAGACAGGCTCTTCCTCTTGCCCCCCCAAGACTGCATCTGGGAGCACTTAGAAATTTTAAAAAGGTGCTGCCTGGAGACACATTGGGGGAGCAGAAAAGAGAAACAGTTCTTTGTTTTACTAATATACAGGAAAGTTTAAATCACTGATTTTCTCCTTTCTCCATTTTCAGGCTGGGAAAATTTCCAGCTTCTGAAAAATTAGTCTTTCCTCCCTTCCGTGAAAAAAGTGGAGCTACCAACTGAAATACTTGTACAAGCGTGTCTAATTTGATAATGCCAAGAATAGCATTTATTACTGGGGTTCAGAAAAGAACAAAAAGAAATGATTCCTTACACAGCACCTGAGTTCTTGAAGTCACTTTCTGGTGACAGAAATACACTGTCATTATTTCTCTTCTCATAAAAAAAAACTTTTCCAGGATTGCAGGTTAAACTTTTACAACTCATGTTGAAGGACAAGGAGAAATTATCATGAGAGTATGATTTTTCTGAAGAGCTTCAAAATTAGTTTAACCATTTAAAAAATCCCAATTAATCCCCTGGCAGGAGTTGTCACAGGGGCATGTCCTCTCCCAGCTGGGTACACAGCAATGGTGAGGTCCTCTCAATACTGTTCACAAGAACCGTGGCATTTTTAAGTCCTCTCTTCACCATAATGAGAAAGAACTCTGCCTGCCATGGATTTGTCACCCAGACTGTTTGCCACAGAGGAAACCTGTCTCCACAGATAGGAAGCGCTTCTGAATACGCCCAAGTATTTTTATTTGACATCTACAGTCAGGTGAGCAATTAAAACTGTGCTCCTCGCCATGAAAGGCATGACATTTCTGAGTTGAATGAAATTATAAACTTATTGGAAAGCTGAGCTCAGTCCTCATAAACACTTGCCAAAGCCACGAGAGGAAGAGAAAATGTTCTCTGCTCTCTGTCTCCATAAACAGAGCTGTTGATCATGTCCTGTGTTAAGAGAAACCTACTAGAGGAACTAGCATAGAAGTAGCAAAAGTAGGACAATCTTTGAGCATGACTTACATTTATCTTGCAAGGAATCATGGGGGACTTCTCCCTGGGGACTTTCTTCCAAGTCGCCGTAGTGCAAGACCTTGTGATTAGGGGAAAGTCGACAATACCAAAATTTGTCTGTAAAAATAAATGCATTAAACAAGGTCACTAACATGTCTTCATCATTGTTATCAACAGCACAGAAGAAAGCTGACTCCAATGAGCCGCTACAGGGAAGGACTCTCTTTTTTTCTTGCAGAAGGAGGAATGTGTGGGGTGTATGGAAAGTAGGGCAGAGACTTTTCTCAGTAATTTTACTTCATTAAATGAAGCTGGCATTAATCTACCTTTTTTTTACATTGACTTAGTCACTGGCTCCGAAAATAAATACTAGCAACAAACTATTGACTTCATTTTATGTGATATTACATACCCTCATGGACAGAACACTGGCAAAATAACCACTGCTTTGAGTGGAGAACTTCAACGTACCCATAAAAGCTTCTTTTTTAGCACCCACTATGTGAAAATTAAGCCCTACCAGCTGTCTTGTGTGGGACACCCAAAACCTGATATATTTGAAATATCCCATACTTTATGAAAATTATGACTCATGTCTTTTTATAGACATGGGAGAACACCCCCATATTTATGGAGGGACTGGACATAAACACGCAGAGATCTAAAAAGCAGATGTTAACTCCCTTGACCTGCAGATAACTCAGTGCTTTGCATGGTCACAAATATACGTGTGACCACACAGTCACTCTACAGTTGGCTTTTTAGCCCTTCCTAGGAGATGGATATTAACATCTCCTGCCAGCTCCTGCTTCTTCTCCCACAAAGAACATCACCTTTGGAGAGCCGGGCCACCACGCTGCCTAACATGCAAGGGTGGTGCTTGCCAACTCCCCTTCTGAAAGAGCAAGAACAAGGTCACCCTTCCCTGCCAGAGCACTTTCTATTTAATAAATAGATCCCATAATGTTAAGCTGTCAAAAATACCATCTTGTTCCATCCAAGCTATTAATCTCCAAAAGCTCAGAGCAAGGCTAGATATTAAAACGTCAGCGTCGGAGGGAACAGAGGGCTTCTCTGGCACCGTTGTGGGCAGTGCTGATGCTGTGCCAAGCAGCAGCCTGAGGGACAGCTTAGGCAAAATGTTGGCACTGACACAGCCCTGCGGTGCTGCCATTGCCAGGAGCAAATGGAGCCACAGTTTGGATAAAGTGTTGGAGGAGAACCACTAGAGCCATCGTATGTGAGCTTGGTTGGGGTGTTAGCAAAGAAAGGACTTCTTGGCTCTGTTAGTAAAATATTGGCTTCATGGACCCAGCTTCTTTCAAAAGGACACTCTCCAGTCCGTCGGCCAGCCATTTAGAATGCAAGGCAGTAAAACACAGAGAAAGGCAATTCAGCAGTCTCTGCATGCCCTTTTAAATTTCTTTGTCACGATGGGCAAAAATGTTTGGGGTAAAACCCCCACACTTCACTTTGTGAGCGTGCAGCCCCTTCTACAGAAAGGCTTCCAAAGACCTTACAAACCACTGTAAAGGCTCAAAATGGCAACGGGAGAGATTGTGGTAATCTTCACAGGTGTGCACAATACTGAAGGATTTACGGTAAAGAGCCTGAAATTATGGTTTTATGATGCATATAAGAAGAGCTCCTGAAGTACAAGCATCCCTGGACTGTCAGCAGCACCTACCACGTTGAAGTATCAGCATCCCTGGACTGTCTGTCAGCAGCACCTACCACATTGCACAGCACAGCGTTAAGAGGAAAACCCCACTTGCAAAGCTTTTGTAGGGATTTCACACTCGAGCAAGCAGGAGCCTCATTCAGTAGACTCTCATCTGAAGAGCACACACACACACACAATCAACTCGTTGGACAGTTTGTATGTCTCCGAAGGATGCGTGTGAAGCTTTTCTAGATTTGTACTCTTGACAGGGAACTCTACCGAAAGGATATCAAAACCTGATGGTAAAAAATATACTCTGTTGAATCTGATGGTCAACCACCATGCCCTTTGTCCATCTGAAGTAGAGGCATGAGGCTTTCATGTCTAGCTGGAGGCTTTCACATCTAGCTGGAGGCTTTCACATCTAGCTTTAACTGCAACCTCATTGTTCATTAGGCTGTACAAAGCAATACACCTTTCCAACGCTAAGATTAAAACAATATTTTTTTTCCTAATAAAAGCCAACATGGTCTCACTACCTTCTCAATGACCTGGCCAGGAAGATGGTGTAACTAGAACAAAACCAACAAACCAAACCATTAATTCCTTTCAATTTAGCACAAATGGGGCTGGTGTACGTAGCAAGGGTTTGAAAAAGTCTGGCTCTTTAACAACCTCCAACATGTTTTGGTAACCTTGGTCCTATTTCAATGTCCTGCTACAATAACAGAAGAAAGAAAAAGCCCTCAGTGAAAATGTCTCACTTCATTGTTAGGAAGGGATGGTTTTATGGGAAGACAGTCCAGCTCTGAAGGCTCGTGGAGCCTTTTACAGCAATTCCCCATAACCCAAGGTTAATTAAAGAACTAACAGCCATAGATTGGAGCTTGAAGCACGTCTGGCTTGATTCTCCCATGGGCTCACTAATAACTGCCACTGTGCCACAGCCTCGCTGTCAAGGGGAAAATCCTTAAATGAAACCTATAAATGGAACTAACGAGGTTCCCTCAGCTGCAACCACTAAATGACTGCGCCAGCCAGGCTGAGGAGAGCCATGAGTGATGGGAAGTAACACTTCCTTCTGCAACCACCTCAGCCTTACCAGCTGGGGTGGGGTTTTTCAGCTGTAAATAGTTTATTACACAAGATCCCACTAAGGTGAGGTCTCAGTGCCTTGGAGAGAGATGGTTTTAAATGGAGTGCATGCGCTGACCACGATTTTATTGGAAAACTAGTGTTTGGTGTGGTTTTAGGCCCAGTCTTACGAATTTGCCCCAAAGCCTCAGTCCCTTCCATGAGCTACAACTCTTATTTTTTTACCCAGTGTTATTACCCCTGCCTCTGTAAAACTCCTCCTCAGAGCAAGGAGCTGTAGAGAGCGCAGTCACCAACTTTAAAAACAATGTGGGCTTGTGATTTCATTGCAATTTTTGGACACTACATCATTTACACTTTCCTATCAGTCCTTGTGTCTTTTAGCTCAGACCCCCTGATGCAATCAAATTACGGTGCTAGAGATTCTTCTTTGGGAAACAGAATTAATCATTCCCATTTTTAACCTGACTAGGTTTCAAACAAATTGTTCTGATTTTCAGATAATTGCGAGAGCAGCCAGTGGGTTAAATACATCACAGCGCATTGTTAAAGATTATAGATAAGGTTATTATTTTTTTTTTTTAATCCCAAATAATAAAATCGGCTACAATTTCACTAGAAGAGTAAGATTCAAAACTGTGACCAAATAATAGGGCACAGAACATTTTGCTGATGGGCTACAGAGTGCTTGGCCTTTCACATAGTGTGTTTCTGAGTGCATTAAATGGCCAATGACTCATATGCCCGATGCTATCCCAGGTAAAGAAGTGCTGTGGTTAGTACAGAAGAGCTCTACAGTTCGAATCTGGGGAGAAAATAGCTCAAAAACGCACAGACAAAAGTCTACATTTTATCCCAAGATTTGCTCCGGGTTACTAAAGAAGTTTTCTGTTCAGGGAAAATCTTCCTCGTGGATTTCGCGACAGGAAAACACACTTTAAAATATATCAGTGAAAACATAAGTATTTGTGTAGATTTTAGGTTGATGTATGTGGACTCGCCTTTTTTCTTTCATTTCATTTCTTGAATCCAACCGTAATGACACATTTTCATTCTAACTGGTCTTAACTGCTTAGATGAAAGCCAGCAAGCCCTCAAATCACCGGTGAATAATTGACCTGTGGCAATGCTGGAAGCATATTTGGTTAACTGGTTCCTCTCAGCAAGCCCTGCACTCACAGAGTATTATTTTTAATGGTATTACGAGGTGGAATGGAGTAACAAAAAGGTTTGGCAGAAAAAAGACAGAAGTGTCTGTCCTCATTCAGAAGTGTGAGTTACTTATCCTAGCAAGAGACAGGAAACCTGTCTTCACTTGAGTTTTGGTTTTAATATATAAGCTTTCTCTTTTCAGGTTCCTTCCATGGTGCCTTGTGTTTTTAATTTAATGGTGTGTATCACCAGGCTTTCCTTCTCTTCTAAAAATTACCGTTAAAGAAACCTCACCTTTGGCTGCAAAACCACTTCAATAACATGCAGTTTCTCTGTAATCTTTCTAAAGCTAAAAGGGGAATTTATTTCCAAGAGTGCACCCAGCAACGTAAACCACAAATGTACTGGATGACAGCATCAGAAGTATCTATTATTCTCAATAAAATGCCTTTATCTGCTACTTAGCTCTACTGGAAATAATAACTTTTGGGGTTACAAAACGCTTTGCAGGCTTTGCCTTTAGTCTTCTCCCCTTTCCTTTAGGAATTACTAGTGAAGGAGAAAGGTCCATCTGCCAGCCGATGTCCACAGTCAAGGAACAAAGTGGGGATTTGCAGAGCTTCATGATCTGCTGTTGAACAATGACCAGAAGGGCAGGCTGGATTTTGCTGTTTCATTTCCAGCTGATTAAGAATGCTTAATAAAAACAGGAGTTAGTGGTGCAGCTCTCCTACGAAACCTTGCAAGGCAAAGGCCATATATTCTTTGAAAGGGCTAAGGATCCTGCTGGGGCAACAATGATATTTCTGACTTTCAGCTGCAGAAGGATCCTGCTGATATGATAATCCTGTGCTGAAACACCAAAGGCAGAGATCTGACTACAGATATCTCACAGCTTGATCTTCAGCATCCCCCCCAATTCCACCTGTTGGATTGGAGGCTTTCCAATGCCAAGTGTAGATGTCAGTGCTTCACCTCTTCTGAAAAGGCTGTTACGAGGCTGTAAACTCCCTGCCCATTTTTTGTTAAGTCAATTTTTTCAACATACTCTGACTAACCATGTGTGTCCCACCACATGTTCAAACAACAGCTTTAACAGAAGTTTGCTCTGGAGTCTTCATCATGGGATAATGCCTGTTAATTATTTTTTAAATGGGGAATTTAATGCTTTCAGCTTCTCCTATGTAGGGCATGTTCAGGTTCCTCTTGTAAAATCTGCAGCTTTGCAACATTTCCTCCAGGATTGTCTCAAGGGAAAAAAACAATCATAGGGAAGGTAAAAGAAGCAGGATACATAGTAATGTAAAACATCTACCTGATCTTACTACTCTTATAAGCAGGTTGCCACATAACAGGCAAATCATGATGCCCCACTCAAAAAGGAGCACTCCTCATTTTTGTTGCAGCTCCATATCAATCTGGATGGACCACGGCCCTTTGAGGACCTTGGTCATGCTCTGTGGCAAGTGACTTCAGTTGGAGCAGTGGGCAGGTGAGGAGACTCCTGAAGCCCCAGGTAGCACAGGGCACGTGTACACGGACGTGAGTGGAGGAGAGGAGATGGAGCAGTGGGGTAAGGCTAACAGAAGACATGCAGGAATTGGGGACTTCATTTTTATCCGGACATTCAGAAGAACTGTCTGAAAGCTTGACTGTCCCAATGTTCAGCATCGCTACCTAAATCTCTGCCCCTCCATTCACTTTGTCTCCTAGCTCTTGACATCGTGACAGCCCTGGTCTTACAGCTTGCTCTGCCTGGGGTACAGGAGACCCTGCAGGACAAAGGCTGCTTTCAACAGAGCAGCTTCTGCCAGGCACTGCCCTTACCTAAAGAAGGAACCCAGCTGAATGGCTTATACGCCAAACATGCTGGTGTTTACAAACCGTACTTTGCTGCTTCATTAGACCTTGCTGAGTTTAGTCCTGCTGGCCTCATGCACCATCATCTTCTGTAATGGCTGTGCCTTCTCCTTCCCTCCCAGGGGGATAATCTACACTTCTGTTTCAGGGAATACAGGGACTCTAGCATATGGTCTAGTGGCTGGAGAGATGCTAGGATGAAGGTTGGACTTGATGATCCTGGTGGTCCTTTCCAACCATAATGATTCTATGATTCTATAAAGCACACACAACTCTTCAGGGCATGTGGAAACATGCCCTTCTAAACGGGCTTGTATCTGACAAAAAGCAAGAGATGTCAGAGAAGATCAGATTCTTGGAGGCATGCTTATGTGTTCTGTTTCCAAGGAATCATAAACTTTTTTGGGCCCTATATAAATATGACATCAAAGCAATTCCTCTGGTGGCTTACACAATTCAACATATATAGCAACCTTCTTAGCTGTGGACTAGAAGATCACACTGTCTTTTTTTCTAAAATATTTCTTTTAAACTTCAACTCCACTCATGTAAGTTGTACCCTTAAGTTATGCCCCCTAAGGCTTTTGCTCCTATAAATCATGAACTAACAACAGTTCAAGATAAACTGTCTTCCTCTTGGAGATCTGCCAAAAGAAGAACGTTTGCCACAAACCCAGGGCAGTCATTGGGATTAAAGCTGTGAGAGGAATAAAATAAACAACCCTCGCTGCTGACAGCCAAACCAAACTACGCATTGCTTTAGCTGCTTTCACTCCGTGAACGTGCTGCTGAAGGGGAAACACGTTTCATGCCTCCCTGTGAAATCTGTACAGAAAGGCACGGTGGAATATCAATGCTCTTTCCCTGAACTCTGTGCAGTGGGCTTCACAGGTGTTTGTAGGCTTGACAGAGAGGATATAAAGCTGCATCGCATTTTTCTGCAACTCAACCTTTCACAAAGGCTTTGAAATGTTCCAAAACAGCCTCCCTAGATGAAGGAAAACTTCCTCCTTGTTTCTAAGGAGGCATTGCAGGGATACCTCTCACTGCGAAGAAAGCAGCTTTCTCCAGTTGATCTGAAGGTCCCAAATATTGATCTTTGTCAGCTCTTAGCTTTTGTAACTTTCTAAGTTGTAATGTATTTACAGCAGAAAACAAGCAGCAATCTGAATTCTCACAAAATGAGAGTTTAAAAGGGAAATTTTTGGTTATAACTTCTAAATAATTTGCTGAATTTACACTATGTCCCTGTTATTCTGTGCAGAGAAAGAAGTGTGCTTCTCCGTGGGGAAAAGAACCAGAGAGAGCTCGACTCTAAAAAACGAGCGGTAAATCAAGCACTGAGCAATGACTCATCAAATAGGGAAAATAAGTGTCTCATGTCAATCAAGTATTCACCTGAAGGTGCACAAATTACTGATCTAAGTCCTTTTTAAAAGTATATTTAAACACCGTAATATATTTAATTTTTATGGTAATACAAGATAAAAACCAAGGGCAGGCAGTAGTAGAGGGAGGGGTGCAGAATGAGCTCATCATGTGTAAAAAGGTGGTCCAGGTCTGAGAGATTAAAATTCTGGCTACACCAAGTTTCACTTGCTATTCCTGAAGAGGCAGAGATTTTGTTTTGAGATGAACAAGAAGCCTGGACATGCAGGTAGAAATAAAAATCCTCAGTTCAGAGGGCAAGGCTGCTGCTGGACTTGTTCCAGACGATGTTTGTGATGAAGCCAAAACCACTTCCACGGAAACAAGGGAAATCCTGCAACAAGCGTAACCAGGAGAGGCTTTCAGATGCCCCCTGGAGACAGCACCACAACCAAGGATCAAGCACAAGTAGTATCCCTCATTTCATCTTTCAGACAACAGTGACAACAAAACGCCAGACTAGGCAGTCTGAGCTGTACCTTGCCGACGCCGACTGTTGAGTTTCCTAAAGCAGGTGCCCTCCACAAGTCGATTGAGACGTTGCTGCTTGATCAGTTCTAAGATCTCAGGCTGAATCTTCTCTTTTAGTTCCCTTGGGAAGAGAGAAAGTAGGCACTTGTCAAATTCAATCAAAAACCACCCTCTCTCCTCTGAGACAGAGCCTCACAAGATGTTTCTGCAAGGAGTTTGAAGGGGACAACAGTCACAGGCAGGCCCAGGTCAGAAACTAGTCTGCTCTGGAAGAAAAAAAAACCTTTTTTCTTACAACAAAGAATAGGAGTGAGACATCTCCGTTGCAGACATCTCCCTGCTACGACATCAGGGTATGACTCAGGCAAGTCGCTTACTTGTGTCTTACTTTACTCATCTAAAAATAACGCTTGTTATAATGCATCAACAAGGCTTTTCTGCAGCAAATAATGCTCTTACAGCGTAGGAGCACTTAAGCACAAAGAAGCGTGAGGCTTATTTGAGGGTCTGTCACCTTTCGTTGCACGATGCTCTGCTGGTATACTTTACTAGTGCTATTATTTAGGACAACACAAGAAGGCTAAAGCACATTTTGAAACAACGATAAGAAATGGTGAGCAATGCCAATGAGTTAAAATAATACTCAGCGTG
Organism: Coracias cyanogaster; assembly: GCA_033124195.1. NCBI lineage: Eukaryota > Metazoa > Chordata > Aves > Coraciiformes > Coraciidae > Coracias > Coracias cyanogaster. Next base: position 44,584 of record JAVSBS010002901.1, read on the forward strand.
ATACGTTTGTTCTTAATTCCATGCCCTTCCATTAATTCATTATTATTAGAATTTTGTGGAAGACTAACCCATGACTAAGGGCTGCTCAAGGATCAAACTTTACCCTTGCCCAGGAGTGCAGAAACCCACAACGCATTTAGAAATAATATTACATATTCTTCAGAAATCTATTTTCTACATCCTGCTTTTGATAAGAGTTCAACATGTCAAGAACTAGGCAGAAAACGTATGCACATAATATTTAAAGTCTGATTTCATCCACCGTCACAGGGATTCACAGATGTCTGAATTCATCAGTTATATCCTCACTTAGGTTCATTAAGAATACATAAAAGACAGGTTTAAACATCAACTCGACAGGAAGCCTAGTTAAGATTAAAAAATAACTGAATGTGTAGAGGATTTATAAAATAGGAAGTGTGTCAGAACGATAATTTTGCATTGCTGTGCAAATTAGCTAATACCAAAAATCGTTCTGTCTGGCAGTATGTTCCAGCAATCATCATCAAAAGGAAGCAAAGCTGCGGTATCCCATAGAGACAGCAAAATTTTCTCTCTTCTTGAGGACTTCGGGAGCCCACTCTATGCTGATTTCCACATTCTGTTGGATCCAATACCTTTGATCTGTCAGACCCCGCTGAAAACACTGGAAGTCCTCTGCTAGAAAGATTATACCTGTTGTGAGAGGACAAGGGGTGATGGTTTTAAACGAAAAGAGGGAGATTTAGACTAGAGAGAAGGAAGAAATTCTTTACACTGAGGGTGAGAGCCTGGCGCAGGTTACCCAGAGAGGTGGTCAATGCCCCATCCCTGGCACCATTGCAGGTGAGGTTGGCCGGGGCTCTGAGCAACCTGCTCGAGTTGC
>JAVSBS010002901.1:65051-84399 GCA_033124195.1 Coracias cyanogaster
TGGGTTTGGAATCTCTCCAGAGAAGGAGACTCCACAACCTCTCTGGGCAGCCTGGGCCAGGCTCTGGCACCTTCACAGCAAAGAATTTTTTTCTCCTGGTCAGATGGAACCTCCTGGGTTCCAGTTTGTGTCCACTGTCCCCTGTCCTGTCACTGGGCACCACTGGCCCCATCCTCTTGACCTCTGCCCTTTAGCTATTGACCAGCATTGATTAGATCCCCTCTCAGGCTTCTCTTCTCCAGGCTAAACAGCCCCAGGGCTCTCAGCCTTTCCTTGGCACAAAGATTCTCCAGTCCCCTCAGCATCTTTATAACCTCCACTGGACTCTCTCCAGTAGTTCCTTGTCTCTGCCAACCTCACTCTTCCCAGACCAGCTGTCCAATAACTACTCATGTCCCTCAACACCTTCCTTTGCTGCAAAAAGAGTCAGAAGGACTTTCTACTGTTCACAAGGATGCTGAAGGCTTGAGGGGTGAAAGGGATTGGCTGTCAGCTAGAGCAAGGGGACCGCTGCACCTTCCCTTTGGCTCTGGCTCAAAGGAACGGAAAAGCACCCACGTGCTCGCAGAGAGCAAGCATTTCTACAGAGCAGCAACGTATGGTGGCACTGAGGGTCTACTCTTTTAACTATGGGCTCCCACAAGCAGCCCTTGCTTCCACAGCCCAGCCTAACATCACCCACCATCTAGAGCGAGCTGTGTTTGTTGAGCCCTTTTACGTGCCTCGTCCTCCTCTGGCACTGAGCTTTTCCAGAGATACTTCACTTCAAGCAAGAGCCACACTTGAAACATGGCACATATATACATATATATAACGGTGCCCCCGTAATTCTCCTTCCCGTTGATCTTTTCTCAGCCTTTGATATCAGAAAAGGCACACTGCTATTCCGAATGACTATAGCATAAGTAGGTGTGGCAAAGATGTGCAATTTTTTCCTCCTAAACCATCAGGAAGCCCGTTTTCAAGTACAAAACCCAACACTTGACACACGTTGGTTGTACGGAACAATGTGGCTGCAGCACTAACACCTCTGATGCACTCATGGATGGCCTCCTGGGGAACCTCTGTCTGAAGAGGAGGTTCTCTTTGGTGTACAGAGAACATGTCATTCCCAAGGACTGCAAAATGTCTTATCCTACCAAAATGAGCTCAGCAGAGTGTGTTGCAGGTTCTTCCCCTTCATTTTAACGTTGCCTTGGTGGAGTAAAACAAATTCTAAGCTCCACTGGACAGAAAACAGAATGCTGGACAGGACAGGCAGCTTCAACGAGGTGATAAACCTGCAGCTCTAAAGACATCTCTTCCAGACATGCTAAATTCACTCATTGGAAGGAGCAGATGTTACATTTCCAGTTTCCATCTTATCAAAAGCAAGAAGGGGGGGAAAGCTTTTCCACTCCTGAGATGCTCAAAGACTTGGCCAGCTGAGACCACTTCTCACTTTAGACTTCTGAGTACAATGCAAATGTGTCTAAGTACAGCTGAGAGAGAAATCTGTTCTGTGCAATCATATTTCTCTCCATATTTGTAGCTGTGCCCTACGGAAGCCAAGATGGTAGCTCTGTGAGAGGCACAAGAAGAATCAGCTTTGATGAGATCACTTGTCCCCTACTCTTAAGTCTTCATGACTCACTCACTCCATCCATCCATCCATCCCAATTCCACAGGTACCACAGCAAGCTACTCTGTTCTATTTTACGAAGACAACTGATGAAGCAATATTCCCAGTATCTTTACTGAAACAATAAATAATAATATTTTCTTTCATTTCCACTAAAAAGGAGTGAAACCCTCAAACAACAAAAAAATTAGACATCAAGCCTAAGTCCATCCTGAGACAGGCAAAGACTCAATCTCAGGCTTGTAAGAGATGTCCCAGACAAGATAATATCAGAGCTTTAAGATCCCCTCTTATCTCATAGCTCCACAGGCCTGGAAACAAGGAGGTCAAGGGCATTGCAGGAGTGAGATTCCTACCTTTGAAGGGCTGACGGTGCTTACCTAGAGCCGTGCAGAGTCAAAAGGTGTTAAAATGACAACAGCTTCACCACTAGCAATGTTAAGTCATTCTTGTAGCTGTTTTACATCAGTTAGAATTAATCTTTCTTTCCCCGTGAGTCCTGGACGTTTGGACTAAAGGTTAATCAGGCAGACAGCCTTTTAGTTGCAGGAACGTAATTTTAAACATCCTAATTCACTGCAGGAATAAGATTTTTATAATACTCGTGCCCTTCACAGAGTGCTATTAAGACTTTATAATCACTCCCAGGAGAGGGCTGCATAATTAAACTGCGCCTTCATCCCTCCTGGATAGCGAAGTTGTTGCAAGCTCGTACAGACCAGTTATTTGCTGTACTGCCACTTATTTTTTTATACCCACAACACACAAATGCTAGAAGGTGGACTCATGTAGAATATGTAAGAAAATAAGAGATTAAAGGAAAAGGGCAAAATAAGTTCAGCTACCGTAGGTGCTGACCTGCTTGCTCACCTATAGCTGCACCACTGCTATGGGGCCCATTCAGCCACTGCCTATCATGAGAGCAAAAAATCGATAAATACAGTTTTACACCTTGCAGGACACAGTAATCGCTTCACATGACTCCATGTGCTTAGTAAGTTCAAAAAACACCCTGTGGAAGAGCAGCTTCCATCCTTTGTGCTGGAGCATCCCCCAGCTGCTGGGGCAAGGCTCATGGATGAACTGAAAAGGTCACTAAAGGGGATAATTACAGCTTAAAGGTGATTAAGGTACATGTAAACCTCAATCAGGCAAACAGGTGAAACAGAAGCTTATTTACACGCAGTACTGGTTACATAGTTCCGACCTAGCTCATGCCCAGACATCAAGCACTATTCTAAGTACAAGATATTTCTCTCTTGGCCCCTTCAGCTCCTGTTTACCTGAGGTAGGATCGCGTTTACATGACATAGCAGCAAAATCCCTTCCCCATTCATGCATGAGGCAGAGCCTAACCCCTTTCAGCACCAGTTAGTTCTGCACAAGAACACTCCTCAGATTGGTCCCTTCGGTTGCTCCTTTCAACCTTCTCCCTCGTAATCACCAGAGCTCTGTGATCAACTTAACAACGGTCATACACCATTTTGTGTGGCCGTCATTTACCCCATCGACAGCAAATCTCCATCCTTTGGAAAGCTGGTGGCATAGAAGGAAGTTTGGGAAGTATGGTTGCTCCCGGGAAACTCGGGGAAAAAAGAATTCTCCAACCAGACAGTGCTGCCAAGCCACTCTGCTCACTGCAGCAGACAAATTACCTCCTGATTAATTCTGTCCTGAGAAACGTCTGCAAGGGCTGCCAGGCAGCAGCAACATTTGTTTAATCAGAGCCTCTGGAAAATTAAACACTTTTGGTGCCTGTGATAGATGCCACCTTCCTCCCCCTCTCTTGCTCTGTTCCCCAACCACAGTGGCAGAGCCACTCTCCTCCTCTGCAGCACAGTGAAGAATGGAATACAGATGAACAATTTCGAGCCGATAAATCAATCTTGTTTTACTTATTCTTGCTTCCTCCTCAGCTTTCCTCCCACTGCTGTCCCCTGCCACACAAATACACAGACGTAGAAGTACTGCCTTAGCTGGGTCAGCACAATTTTTTTTTTCCTCCTCTGGTCCCGCAGTACATAACAAATTAACCTCATCAATATCATGACTCCCACCATGCCTCCCGCACTTTGGCTGCTACTACATCATCTGGGCTCGTACCAGCCTCCTGTGAACCCAACTCCCACCTGGATGCAAAGGAACAGCTATGAATTACATACTCTATATACTCTTGCCCCTTTCTAAATAGATTTTTCTTTCTAAAGCATGATGTTTGGATAAGAATCATCAAGGAAGACCTACTCAGGGAAGAGCTAAGAGAAGTTTTTTCCCCGTACTCTTTGGTAAGAGCTCTTCGGAGCACGACAAGGGGCTGATTTGGTTGCAGAGTATCTCTTGCAAAGTGCTGCTACACAAAACTATCCCAGTCAGACCAGTGATGAATTCTGCTTGAAAGCTAAGGAATTATTGGCTGTTCAAAGCGAAATAGGCCTCTGCTCTTTGCTGGGTTTTAAGAAAGTAATAGCAAAAAGAAGTATCCTCAACCCTTCCAACAACAGAAAGAACCTGGGTCTGGGCAGAGAGGACCACAGCAGACACACAGCTCAGAAAGGAAAGGGTTTTGTTGCCTTTTTTTTTTTTACTCTTTGGAGTGAGGAAGAGGAGACTGATCAGGATTCACACCTTTCCAAATAGCTGCTCACAGCCAACGAAGGGAATAGAGATGCTTGTTTCTGTCAATACATAACCCATCCTGGGGGCTCCTACAGCGTTCATCTGCGCCTCTCTCCATTTTCGTTTGTTTGTTTGTTTTTTTAAAAAAAAAAGTATGAAATTGCTATTATCTTTCACACAACTACTATTGAAATCAAAACAAGGTATTTTTCAGACACGTCCCAGAGCACTCCCATTCAAAAAAGGATTTTACAGCCATTATTGCTGTGAGAAAGCTGATAGAGTTCCCCAGGAAGGAAAAGAATGCGTGGATTTATTCTTTCTGCACAACCTCAAATGTGTCAGAGCAGTGAAACAAATGATGCTGTGTCATATCATGTAGTGTTATTCTTGGCAGTTCCCAGCAGTTTGATAAAACAGGAAACACAAACCACCACCACAAAAGGTTCTGTTACACTTTCTCTAACCGGTAGCACATGTGGATTTTTGCTGGTATTTATCATCTCAGGTATTTGGAGACACGCTCAGTTTACTGCGGTCACCAGAAATATCTGCAAGAGCAAAATAGTTCCACTCAAACAGCATCTAATGTGGAACTTGGAAATGTGGCTTTGTAAACGTGACAGGGAGCTCAGAACTCTGTATATTTATCATCATAAAGGTCATATTAACAAATACATCAGTGGATGCTGGTATGGGCACTTAGTTCTGGTTGATTCCTTTGCTTTCATGCTCTGAACTTTCTCCTGAGCAGAGCAGACTTGCTACAGAGCCAGAAGCTCTGAAATCTGATGCTCACTAGCAATTACACACATTACATACAAACCAGAATTGTGTGCTCTTCTCACCTGTAACCACAGAAGCAGGAGTAAAACGGAAAGGAAAATCACATTAGTAAATAAGTACCCACAGCACAGACAGATATTAGTCAGGTAAGATGGTGCAGTCAAAGCATGTTTCGGACCATGGCTGCCCTAGTTGCCAACATTTTCTGCAGCAACTGCTCGAATATATTTGGCAAAACTCTCTTTTGGGGTAAACAAGCTAAGCTCCATTCAGTACAATTCATGGCATTAATTTATTCCAACAAAATTTTGGCCAGCTTCTCACTGGAGGAGCTAAAAGTTATACGTGATCTGCTTTGTAGGGGTTTTGTTCCATTACAAGCAACCATGCTGAGGGAAAACTCTAGGGAATAGGCCTCAGAACTAGGTTTTATCTTTATGCTTTTAAGAGGAATGCCGTGTCAAATATAGCTTGTCATAAGAGAGCTTTTTTCTTGTCCTCGTCTGAACTGAGATTGTTCCCAACAGATGCATGAGGTGAGCATCTCCTTTGCCGCTACTATTATTGTCCAGCTACGGCCAACACTGCAGAGTGCTGTGGCCAAAGGACAATTGTCCCTCTCTATTACAAGACAGCGTCCAAATTTTGCTCTCTAGTGTGAGAAAAACAAAAAAACCCTCTTTTACTTCATTTTCTCTTTTTAAAATGCATTATAACAGCTGCAATAACATCATTTCCCTTGCTTCAGTCTTAGTAAATTGACATGCAAGATTCAGAGCCCTTCAGTTCAGGTGGGACCATGCGATCAACTAGTTTGAACCCTAGCAGAAGTCACTATATTCAGCAGAGTGGCATGTGTATGGACCTCAGGAAGTTACAGATCTCTAAACCACCTCAGACTAGCACCTGGCTAACACTGAGAGGCAAGGAATCCATCGCTCAGGCTGACAAATTTATCAGGCTTTACATCTCCCATTCATTTGGTTTCAGAAATAACCCTTAACAACCTATAACGGGCCTTCAGCAACTGCATTCAACAGAAGCAAATAAGCAAAAATACTTGAAAAGTGGGTAAATTACAACAAAATGGACCAAACTTCACGGTCTTGCTAAAGGACTGGAAGAGGTCTAATGTTGCCAACCAATATTCCCTCTTTAAGATCCATTTCTCATCCATATACATCTACATATGGACTCATATACCCTCCACTAGACAAGCTACTGTGTCTTACAGCTGGTTCCATGTCCCATGTTGTATACGACGCAATTTCTGAAGAATTCCCTCCTACCTAGTCATAACTGCCTGCAAGAAGAATAGAGACCATTTTCTATGAGAGAAGGAGCATCATTTTGTCGCTAAATATCTGCAACAGGCCTTATTTATAATATTAAAGAATCATAGAATCATTTTGGTAGGAAAAGACCTTTAAGATCATTGAGTTCAACCATAAACCTCACACTGCCAAGCCCACAACTAAATCATGTCCTTCAGCACCACATCTACACATCTTTGAAAGCCCTCCAGGGATGGAGACTCCACCACCACCCTGGGCAGCCTGTTCCAGGGTGTGACAACCCTTCTGGGGAAGGAATTTTTCCTAAACCTCTGTAGTGCAACTTGAGGCCATCTCCTCTTTTTTTATGGCTTGTTCCTTGGGAAAAGAGACCAACCCCCACCTCAATTCAACCTCCTTTCAACTCCCACCCCTCTACAACTCTCTCTGTACAATAATATAACTAACCTGAAATAATCTTAAAAGCGATTGTTGGGCAGAAATTTTTTTAAAGAAGACACTTAATGCCAGGCTGTGCTGTCGGCTACTGAAACTCAATTTTTATTCTGAATGTAGGGAATACATCCAGATAAAGATATTTACCTACAGCGTGAATTATAGAAACGATAATCAGAATTAATGCCTACCTAGACACATGCCCATATAATATAGAGGGCTCAATTTAGATGCATTTTAAGCCCTTGCCATAGGTGGGAGCGCATTCATGCTGAAAGTGTGGTATTACTGCGGGAACATATTCAAGATACAGATGCTGCCTTAAGCAGCCTTTCTTCCCACGCAAATCCTTCGTTGCCAACACTTGGCTCAATCTGCACGGATGTAAGGTGCTGGAATAGAGTAAGGCAGGCTCATACGTGCTTCTTACGTCTGCTCCAAGCCTGCCCTGCGACATTCTTCTCCCCGGTCTTTGCCACAGAAGAGGCAAGGTATGTTTGCTCAGGTTAGCTAGTTGCTGGGGTTTGGGAGGATTGTAAAATGAAGTTCAAAATCCAAAATTAAGCTAGGTAGGATTTTTCTCTACCCATCTGCAAATGCATTGAGTGGCGGTGCAAGCCAAGTCAGAGAATGTTAATAACATGACTGGCAGGGGACATTTGAAATTGTGTATGGAAGGAGGTAGGTCCTGAGCTTGATGGGATAATGATGTGCTTGAACTGTGGTGCTCTGTTTAGACAGAGCTTGAATGAGTGCTGACTTCCCTCCCTGACAACAAAAAAGGCAACAAACCACTGGAGGCTCTTGCCAATTCCCAGCCTTGATTTGTCAAATGCTTAAAATGCCCAGAAACAAAGGAGATGCATATGTATTTGTAGTCCCTCATGAAGGTACGACATCCAATCTGCCATGTTAAAATATGCTATCCCTGTGTCTACCCTTGTCATATGTCCTCTAGTTGTCTTTTTTTCTTTTTTTTTTTTTCCCTATTATTAGTTTTGCAGTGTCATTTTCACTCTGCAAATCCTCTTCAGACAGCATGGAAAGCACATGCTGGTTCTGTCGATAGTGGTAATTCTTTCTTAGCGACTGGGGTACAAGTGGCTTGAAAACTTTTACCTTTCTTCACAATGAATCTTTTATTCCAGGTCCTTTACATAGTTTGGAGGAAGCAAATCTTTGTCCCTAAAAGCACCATCATGACAATTCGCCCTACACGACCATCCATGGTCATGTAGTTCACCCTACATGAATTATAACCAAAACGGGCCTGCTGGGAAACAGGAATATTTTTAACCCTCAAGTTACTTGAGATGTTGATCTAGTTCAGAGGTTACTTAACACAGACTTAACACATCATGCTGGAGAGCAGCCTTCACACTGGTAAAAGACCTTCTCCTTCCTTGTTCTCCTCCCAGTGAGCGCTGAACTGAGAGAAGAGGACAATGCTCCTCCCAGATCCAGCTGGCATAAAGAGCTGTCATGGAACAGAGGGAACGTGTAACCTGGAACAAGTGACTAAAGTCCGTAACGAACAAAAGGGCAAATTTTGCAGTCAAATTCACCCAGCCGTTCTGGTTTTAGTGAGACTATCCAGATAATTAAAGGAATTTATTTGAATGGATTGCTGCCCAAATGCTTTTGGCACGTAAGCAGTCTGTGATGAGAATAATTGGGAGGCTACAAACAAAAACAGGAGAAAGCAACATTTCAGCTAAATATTAGAAAAACAATGTCAGGCTGTGGAATCACCTCCCAACACAAATGGAAGAAACAGCCTGGGCTATTTAAACATGAGCTGGACAAATCACACGGTAAGTTCCATGCTCTGAGCACTGGACACAACCCAAGAAGTCTTTTCTCATCTGCAGTGCACAGAATCCTATCCTGATTACAGATGTAAAACATATTAAGCTTAAGTAAAAATGTAATTCATTATATTCCACTTTGGGTGCATCGCTTATTTAATGGTTTGTCTCCTAGGAAAGCAATTTAGTAGTGCAGCCAATAACAATGTCTGCTGTTTAACTGGGACAGAATTAGCATAAATTCAACTTAATAGGGACACATTTAGCTAAGACCAAGTAATTGTGCTACATCACAGGAAAATTCTATGCTCCTGAAGTTTTATAACCACTAAATGAGACTAAAGGAAAAGTGCATATATGAAATACCTGATAGACAGAAGGGGTGGGTTTCATTTCTTCACTGCTGTCATATTCTGTTGCTATTTGAGGTCATTTTAAATCTTGTTTTCAATGGCGTCTTCACTTTGTTGGTATGGGTATGTATCAGAACTAGGAACTTTCCAAGTACTTTTGAGTATGGTTCCAGTACCATATGGAAATCCATTCCTTGTTATCGCCTTGGACTGGAAAAGAGGTGGTGGATGGCTGCTGCACTTCAGCAATCTCCCAGAAGCATTTAGCTTCTGATGCAATTGCTTCTAGTAATCCTTGCTAAATTACGGAAAATGACCTCATCACGTTTTCCAGACTTTCCTGCTCCTCAGCAAGATGAAAGAGCCATCCAAAAATTAATCTGTCTGCCTGGAGACCTGGACAAATGCTACTATTTTCTGTAGGTAAATGAAGAGGTCCAGGCTTTGTTAAAGGGTAGAAGCAATCCATTAAGAGTAGATGACCTAGAACCCACAGAAGCGTGTTACTGCAAGAATGACTCAGCTAGAAATCATCACAACGTACTTATAAATAGCGCAGAAAAGTATTAATTCAAAATGACTTCTCACCTCATACAGTCACCATACAGAGCAATTCATGTGCCATGGAGTCTGCGTAGTCTGCTACCTGTCTTCTGAGCCAATCCTTGACGGAAAAGTTCATTATGCTCTAAGCAATTATAGGAAAGTGTTCTACTTTCAGAGGTGGAAAGCTAATTCTCTGCAGCCTGGCTGTGTCAGATTCCCTACAGTTAATTTGCAGTTGTCGATCTATCAGTTGTTAACCTCATTCTGTAACTCTTCTTCTTCCTCAAGAATATGACAGCCAGCAGGTCACTCTATGAATGACTACAGAAGACAGCAATCTATGACGTCTCTTGAGTTTACTATTAAATAAACCTCTATTTGGCCTGCAGAGTAATCATAGGAGCAGTCGTAATAGTGTTGCAGAGATGACCTTGTTGATAGTAATTCCAAGTCAGTCTGGAGACTAAGCGTGCAAGGGACAGCATAAACAAATACTCATGTTGCAAAGAGTATGTGTCTCTACAGGGAAAACGCACAAAATACATGGTTCATCCTTTTCTCCTGAACAATCCAGGAGATACTGTTAAAAGGGGCTAGGTTTCAAGAGTTGTTAAGACTTGCACAATCTGCCTGTGACTTCCAGCTGCCACCATGGAAGAACTGGGAGCACCTGCAGAACCTATGTTACATCTGCCAGGCCTGTGGAGATGTTGTGGATATCCTGTGGAGCTGGACACGACACTGGACACTGAAGTTTAGGCACCTTATTAGCTTCCACAATGACTCCAACAGCACTAAAGGCATTTAGAAACAAGACACATCCTCTGCAATGAAAGTGGCTTCCACAGAATCCTACCAGCCCTTTGAAAACCCAGAGCCAAAGCAGAGTGTGGTGGCATGATACAGTACTACAGATTTCCCCATCTTATAAAAATGTAATAGAAAAACTCTCACTTGAAAGCAACTCCCCCCAAAAAAATCCCACTGGCAGGTGACATACCCTGCAAAAATACAAACATCTTTGAAGCAGTGTTGGAGTCACATCCCAAGAATCATCTTATTCTGGGATTTCTTCTCCACCAGATACTACAGCATTTCAAGCAGCTACTCACTCTAGGCGATTGAAAAGGAATGTCATGGTCTACCTTGGCTACCTGAATGGCTGCCCACTGTATTCCCGAAGAAGAAGAGGTATAATGAGTAGGTTAAATAAGTAAGATACACAGATATAAAAAGGATCTGTAGCAGTAATTTAATACTGTCCCCCATGGGCCAAGAATTTGTAGTATCAATGTATACCACTTGAAAGTTCAAAGTAGGAACTGGAACCATTGAACTGAATCGGTAGAAAAATCACAGCAACCGAATAGTTAATTTAGCACAAGCGTATACAAGCTCCATCCCAACCCAGTTTTCACTGGTTGTAATGGGCTTCTGTTAAGTACCGAGCTCTGTATTCACCTGTTTATTTTCCATGCATGAAAATTATAAACTCACAACACACAGGAATAGGTCAGAAGCAACTGAACAAGTGCTGAACATCCTGCACCCCAGTCCATTTTATGAATATATATGAAAATTATAGCTCGGTTTACCAGATGTAGGGCAGCTAATTGGCCACCTCTAGGTCACCTTAGTTCCATCAAACCATTTAAACTCAAATATCTGAATTCACATTTAAAAGCCTGCCTTTAGTTAAGTGTATAAACCTAGAAAACACTGAATGTTGTTTTAGTGTTATGAACTACCGATATTTACCACTTAAGTTTCTGACAGGTTTCCATCTGCTCAGTTTCTATTATCACTTTAGCACTTCATTTTTCATAATTAATTTCCAAAGCAAGGTGATCAATCTTTAATAGTATTTCTCTATATAATACACAATAATATATAATACTCCAGCAGGTCATGATACTTGAGTTTAAGCTGTTTAGGACATAATTTCTGGTAAACATTTAATTCTTTCAAATCTTATTAAATTCTCACTAAAGACTATTGCTGAAAAATCAGCATTTTATCTGGATGTGATTAAAAACATCCTGTAAACAACTGCCTTTAAAATTGGAAACATAAAGTACTTTTATATTTACTTTGTAAAGAAGGAGAAAGCAAAGTGTGCGTGTGCACATCTGAATGTATGGTCATATCTGTGTGAAATGAGGGAATATTTAGACCCCCTGCCACGAGAACCTGAACACATTATTTACTCATCCCTCAAAAAAGAATCAGATATCCTGGTAAATAGGAAGTTAGTCACTCCAGAGAGGAACACGAGGAACCATACTGTGAAGTGTATTTAAAATAAAACAAAATGTTTTCAGCTGTTTCTATTATAAACCTGTTTCTATTACAGTACTATCAGTACCTTGGGCAAAAGTAATTTAAATGGGGGAAGCAGAACTGGAAACCGTACTTGGAATTAGTATTTGAAATCCAATAATTCAACCTGCCTGCTGGCTTTATCCATGACTCTGTTATTTCAACTTTGAATAAAAACACAAATCCATATTATTTTCTTTCAAAAACGTTGCAAAGAGTTACCTCCGTCCAGGCCTGCCTTAGGCTTCAAGCAGTTACAGGCAACACAGAAATAAGGTATGTCCTTCTGAAAATCCCATACCCCTTTGCCTTGAGATTTCAAACATACCCAGTTCAATCAGGAGAAGAACGATTTCTTCATTTCCAATTAATTCTTCAAAAAGCAGCAGTATAATAAAAAAGGAGAGGGGGGAAGGACCATCTCTGCTATCCACCGGTATGAGGTCTGCTGACGACATCAGGAAGAAAGGAACGTTAAAGCTGGGCGCAATTCACCTGGCTTCCCATGGAAGCTGGTAGACAAGAATCAGCTGAATTTAAAACTCAGCTCGTAATTTAAAGCTTCACCCAGCTGAAATCCTGGTAGTTAAAGCCCTCTAGAAGCTAGGACCTGGCTTCTGAAAGACCCATCTGAAAGATCTGGCCCCACACCTCAAAGCCTATGATCAAGAGATGAAGTGAGGCCAGAGAACACTAATTGCAGTCATCCACCCAGAGAGGTTCTTGAACTCAGCAGGTTTTTCAGGATGTCCTAAAAATTTGTGTATTAGCTCCTCAATGCCTTGACAAAGGCTGTAGTGGAAACAAAGACACGCTGAAAGAAATGCCTGAGCACCTTAAACCTCTCCATTTTGCAGCATGGGAACAAGTCTTTGTGACTTGTGTAGCATGATGTAATTTACTGTACAAAGAAGTTTTGCAAACACCACACTTCGAACTGGAAGAAGAAATTTTGAGGCCGTGTTTTCCTGTGAACAAAGGGACAAAAGTTCTATGAGACCTGGGTGATAACTTACACTGGTTTCCAATTATGCTAAAACTCCTATTAGCCACCTCTCACTTGAAATTTTATGAAATAACCTTTCCTAAGGCCTCATACTGCTGTCCAAATAAGTATTTCCTAATGGTTTCAGTCTTCAACTGCCCTTCAAGGCACTTTCCTCTTGGAGAATTCAAACACCACACAACGACCCAGTGGTCCTTATACACAGTGGGTGTTTCTAGAAATATTAAAACCTCCAACCTTGGTTGGACAGATGTTGGAAACCAGAGTGCTGAAGGGCAAAGGGACATTGCAATTTCCTCCTTGAGAAGGATCCCTCTTGACATTTTTGACTATGTATCACTAATGACATCAGGCTCTCAAAGAAATAATGGAATTAAAAGTATCATATTAGTTTCCGTACTAGATATTGTCAATCATTTTTTTATTCTTAGAGTGCCTAGGCCTACTGTGTAACAAACAACTTTAAAATAATCAGAAATGAGTTATTTATTTTAGTTTACATAAGTTGTCTCAAAAATCCATTTACCTTGGCAGGAATTTTCAAAGGGGGAAACGTGTCATTTTGACAGTAATATGCAAACTATGCCACTGAGTCCTACAGTGGCATAAAAAAACACGTTTCAAAACAGACACAGACTGCAGGATGCAACTTCTAGTTGCATAATCTTGTCCACGAGCAACTATTACATAAAACCAACCCCAAGGACTTTAAAGCAGACTCCAGATTTGCCCTTTATGTACTTTCCAAGTAACTTCAGGTACCAGACATCGTGCCTATATCTTTTCCTTAGTGTTCTTTTATTAGGACTTGACGGTAAATTTGTGTCTCAGTATTTCTCTAATGTATAAAAACCGGTCCAAAAACAATGTCAAAAAGAGGTCAACCCACACCAATGTTTCTGTCAGTCATTATCCAGATATAGGGCAAGTGCACACCACACGCCAGAAATGTAGGTCATAGACTCATCACCACACATGCTGACAAAATAAACCATCACGACGTTCCATTTACACAGTTTAATCTTCTTTCTTTCAAAAAAAAAGCAAGTAAGGGACAGGAGTCAGGCTGGGATGTCAATCTGCACAGCCAAGTAAGTTACTATGCAGCGTTCGGGAAGCACAGTGTGCTTTAGGGAAGGAACAAAATGGTAAATAATGGGACTTGGCAGTACCCAAAATGGGTGTTGCTCGTGTTGGAGTGAAGAAAAATATGTGATTTCCTCTTGCTGATCACATGTAGGAGACTGCACTTTGTAAAACAATCTGGTGAAGAAACGCGAAGCCCAACAGAAAAAGAGCTTTGTCCAAACGTGACAAGTAACGAACATATAGTAAATATTATCTGCATATCGAAAAGTGCATACGAACAATGTTTCCATAATTAAATCTTAAAGAGGCGGTGGAACACGCTTCTTTACCCTCTTCTCCTCATTTGTGATCGAGCAAGTGGGTATCGAAAGTAAAAATAGGCATTTTTCAGCTGCAACCAGGCGAAAGCTCATCTCCCAGTTCCGCTATTACAGTGCCCATGGCAACATATTCACCGACACACGGGCAGATTAGGGATTAACCTGGGGAAACATTAGCCTACTGGAACGCATGACATGTTCTGACAGAGAGATATGAAAATTCGTCCTCCCGAGAAAGCGCTGCAGAGGACACAGAGGCGTGTTGCTGATGTACATACATGTACACGACTGCACATACGTGTAGACTCGGTGCACGCTGCAATTTAAACACTCATTCATGCAATATCCTTGCTTGTATTCTCAATTATCCATCAGATAATATTTGTGGGCTGTTTAAAATGGCCCAACATTTGTGAGGCTCCTACCAACCTTACTGTGGTAATTGCAAATGACCCTTGGGGTTTTTTAGGACAAGAGGAAACGGCCTCAAGTTGCGCCAGGAGAAGTTTAGGTTGGATATTAGGAAAAACGTCTTCACTGAATGGGTTGTCAAGTCCTGGCCCAGGCTGCCCAGGGCAGTGGTGGGGTCCCTGTCCCTGGAGGGATTTAAAGGACATGTAGATGTGGTGCTGAGGGCCGTGGTTTAGTGGTGGGTTAGGTCAATGGTTGGACTCAATGATCTTAACAGTCTTTTCCAACTAAAACAATTCTATGACCTCTGATGTAGTTATTATGGTAACACTGCATCCAGCACTGCTGTATTGTTGAGTAATATCTACTAGAAAACACAAACATCTCAAAAAACAAGAAAAGAAGAAATAAAAGACCTCAGAGACATCTGCAATTACCCATGCCTATCCTGAGGCAGGCAGGTGGCTAAGCCCAGGCAAACAGCCCACATCACCGACCACAGCGTTATCAGAATTAATACCTGCTGAAGTTTAGCCTGGCTGCTGGGAACACTTTGATGTTGCTTCCCCCAAACACGTAACCCTTCCTCCTTTTCCCCCAGCTCATGTTTAAGAAAAAAAAAAAGACTGCAATAACAGTACAACGAAAATGTCATGAACTGTGCTTTAAACAAGAGGGCAAGGAATCAGTAGCTCACAGGTTGCTAAAGTACAAGGTCACTAGTGCAAGGCAGTGACAACCAACATCACGTTGTATTATACTCTCACAGGATGCCCTTTTATTCCCCCCTCCTCCTACAAACAGACACAATTTGCTATTTGATTCCTGTGTTGAATCTGTGACATGAGAAATGAGATTTCAAGGTAGAGAGTGGACTGATTCTAGCGATGGTAGGACGACTCTGGTACCTTAGTGTCAGCACGAGTTCCTTGGGGCTCAGTTACAACCCCAATGAGCAACAGCCCACACAGGCACAGGGGAAGCTTGTTGACTTGTCCTTGTATTTGTGAATTAGTCGACCTACAACTCAGAAGACAAGACGTGAAGTCAGGGCAGAACTTTAGTATGCGAAAAGAACAGCTTTGGACGGAACAATGTAACTTCTTCTATGACACACGCAGGAGATTCCTTACTTGATATTAAAGATGTTTAAAAAAACATGAAGGCAATAGATACAGAGCCTTTCCAGACACGACTAGAATCTAGTTCCTTCAGACCAGTTACATTCTGGTAACTCGGAAGTCTCCTCTTGGCAACTTCTTATGGCCTACTACTTATGAATTAACTAGTTTGTATAGTAATTACTTTG
Source organism: Coracias cyanogaster (assembly GCA_033124195.1). Classification (NCBI taxonomy): domain Eukaryota; kingdom Metazoa; phylum Chordata; class Aves; order Coraciiformes; family Coraciidae; genus Coracias; species Coracias cyanogaster. Next base: position 80,966 of record JAVSBS010002901.1, read on the forward strand.
AATAATAAAGTAATGCCAATTATCCCCCAATATTCTAAGGTATCTACATGGTCCTTTTGATAGTTCTTTTTTTTCATGTCCTTCTCCCATAGAAGAGTCTTGGTCTATCTCAGGAAAACTCCTTTCCATTTGGCAACTCTCAGTTTTTCCACGATGGAGACAGAATCATGTCAAGTTATATCAGCACGTAACTCTTGAGCTATACTTCCCATTGACTGAATTGTCTTTTCCTGCAATCATTTAAAAATCATGTACAAATAGCACAAATGAATTGATCTTGGCCTCTGTCTAGGCAAGCACTTAAAAGTGCCGTTAAGTGGAAGCACCAAGAAGAGCTCTGCTGAAACCCACTGGAACAGCTCTCCTGGAGAGTTCACAAGGTTCAGGAGCAGACATGAAATCCAGCTCCCATCATCCAAACTTGGAATCCACAAAACGAACAAATAAATAAATAAAATAAAACAAATGTAACCATCTATTTCAACTGGTCCAGATCTCTACTTTTTAGTTTTTTGCCGTTTTAGTTATGCAAGCTGTTAAAATAAAGGGAAACTAAACCAAGGCTAAACCAATCAAACAAAAAAGCCCAAAACCACCACACAACACAAAACATCAACCCAAAGCTGCACTCAGTAATTCCGGGCAAAATTCCTGATGCAGATGTAGCTCTAACGACAGAGGGACTTCCATTGTCTGGGTCGATTGTGTAACTCCACAGAAATTACGCAGAAAACCAGCCGAAAAACGCCTGCCAATGGCATACGCCATGTCTGCCCCAGGACATAACACAGTTCTGCTACTGATGAGCCTTTGGAGCGAACCTGCACCACAGGCAAACATTTTTACGGAACTGAGATTATGAAGTCTATCTACGATGTTCCCTTAAAAAGCAATTCTAGATATTATGCCTGTAAATCAACATTTTTGTTAATGAGGCGGTGGTTGCACTGGCTGACTCTACTGTCTGAAAATCATAATCCTGAGATTTCGACTGCCCTCAAATGGGTCATAGAAGCCAAAAACCTAATCATGACAATTTTAAGCGCTTGCCTGTTTGGCTGGCATTTATTTATAAGTCACCTCCAGCTGCAAGGGATTTTTGGCAGAACCTCCATTTGCATGTAAGGCCTCCCAAAAGACAGCACCAGGCTCTACTCCTCAACTCTAACCTCTGTCTGTTAGTCCCCATGATGTACATACGCTGTATTATTCCTTTCTATGCTTTCCTTGCCCTCCAAGCCCCCCATGGTCTCCCGGACCTCCATAAACCCACTCCTGCGAGCTGTATTAAATTACCCGATACAGCCTGAGCAAGTGAGGCTGGTTATCGTTGGCTTTTGGTGTGTGGAAAACATCCACGCAGCATTCTCTACAGCTACTCTCTGCACTTGTTCATTTAGTCTTCACTGCTTTGGCAGGTTTTTCTTTCAAATTATTTCTTTCGGGCTCTTAATCTTCATCTGTACTTGCCAAAGAGAAATGGTGAACACGGCTTGCAGCTCTCAGCAGGAGCAGAAGCGACGCTCGGAACGAGGAGAACAGCAAAGCTGACAGCTGTGCTTTTCTGCACTGAGCACAGCGGGTAAATCAATACCCCGGCAGCCCCACTGCCATCTGGGGAGATTCTGGAGCAGACGGGTTATTTATAGAAACTTGTTTGCACAAAGCCAATATTTACCTGTCGGCGCTGTCAAAATTTGCAATCCATCTTTGCCGTTACCCTGCTGCTTTTCATGTCAATAGTGGAATTTTCCAAAAGAAAATACTGTTATATTCCCCCCCCTCCCCGGCTCCTGCCTCCAAATACTCCCTCCCTTCGAGGGTGGGTTACGTTAATTGTGGCAGCAGGGATGCAGCTGGTTCCCGTGGGGCCTTGGGGATCCTCCAGAATGCTGGAAAGCTAAAGGGATGTCGAACCTAAAGAGCCCATTTCTCTGTCTTGTTCCAGCAGCAGCATGGCAATTCCCTGCCAAGGCCAAGCTGAGATTTAATGTTACAAAAAGACAATCATCCCTACCCCCCCCCACAAACAACCACCAAAAAAGGTCGTCTTTTTGACAATCTGGCTGCTGCTGTTACTGCTGTAACCACAAATCATTATTTTCAAGCAGGGGAGAAGCTCTAATGTGAAAATTCCGTGTATTTCCTTTAAAAGTGAACGCCGTGTGTTTGCTTTAAAAGTGAACTCCAATTCTACAGCTAAGTCCCAGCAAAGAGACTCAGGGCTGATCTCCAACCTGGCTCCTTGCAGGCTGACATTTACATCACTGAAATACAGGCATGCCCAAAGGAGATGAGGAGGAGGAACTAACCTCTGGTTTCTGTCCCAGTTTCTTCAGGTCAGAGGCTGGATGACACTGCTAGGACAGTGCGAGGTAGCGGGACTGGCTTCTACCAGTACTTTTGGGTGGCTACTCCAAGACTGTCACTCTTTAAGACTATTCTCACAGAGCTTTCAATGGTTAATTTTCTGAAAATAAGAGTTCTTCTGTAATCAAAGTCCTATTGAAAATGGCAATCAAACCCAGCGTCGTAGATCTGTATCACTTTCCATTTCAGCTCATGCCAGAGTGTAACTGCCGCTGTACATCACCGAGAGGCTCAGCTTCAAAACCAGCTTCTGAGAGCACCTTGGGTTCAGCTCCAGGTGAGCTGGCAGCTCCCAGTAGGTCAGCATCTGTCCCATCACCTTGCGGATCCCACAAGCTCACAGGACAGGGCTGGAGAAAGCAGGACAGGGCTTAAAGCAGGAACAGTGGAAGCATTTTTAAATAAGTGGTTTAAAAAGCAAGGATTAAATTATTCTGTCAGATGAGGAATGTATTCTGTGATCTGTAAAGCAAATACCAATGGAAGTAGGACACTGCTTAAATACGTGCCAGTCTGGGAGCCATCTCAGTGATGAGGAGAACAGGTGAATAAGGACACTGAGGAGTCGCAGAAAGTCTTTTAGATTTGCTTTTGTTTGTTTTAATATTAATTACTGAGCCCTATGACTTAGCTCCCTAGCTCTTGGCTAGGAAATAGAGTAAAGCTAGAAAATGGAACAGGGAAATTTCTCACTTTTGTTTTCTCCACTGAGACTCACAAAAAGGATCCTCTTTACATAATGTGGTTTCAGTTGGTTTCTGAATATTGTTTAAAGAGCATGTCAAAGCCACAACAAAGTAATTCCTCTCTTAGATAAGGTCTACAAACTCCCCCCAGGGTAAGTATTAGATAGAGAGCCTGCGGGAAAACTGCTTGTTAGACAAATGGAGCCACAGATGTGACTTTCATCTGGTGCACAAAGCAGGGATGTTACATGCAAGGCAGAAATACCCCATTATGAAAAGTAACATTTTTAACACAGACATTCCTCCAAAACAAAAGTCTCCTACCTTATTTTTTTTTGGGGGGGGTGGGGGGAATTTTCTGGTCTTGCACTCAGGAGT
>JAVSBS010002901.1:92082-103526 GCA_033124195.1 Coracias cyanogaster
TTTGTTATTCATATATATAATGATGTAGAATCCTCTTTTCTGGTTGTTGTATCAAAACTCGTGCCAGTCCACTGCTGAGTTAAAATGAACGTAAAATGTTACAGCTGGAATTAAAGAGCTAAGAATTCACAGCAGGGCTTGATTATCACCCCGTCATGATCTCAACCACACACGTCTACTTCTGCTGAGTCAATGTAGTTTTTAAAATAGCGGATTCTTTTTTTTTTTAAAAAAAAAATTCCCTACATCCTTAAAGCTGTTAGGGTTAGCGTGGACTATTTATAGGCATCAATGAAAAGGAGGAAGTTTTACTCTGCTCTCCTACTGTTCACCGCAGGTAAAAGGAGCTTGCAGGTTTTCAGCAAAGTCTCTGCCATCTCTTGACAAAACTGGAATTATCACCAGGGGACAATTGCACAGCCGCGAGATAAATCAGTGCTATTACAGAATGACTTGGAATGATGAAACAATTTGATTGACTGTGCTGCTGGGCTGTAGCAGCCAACGTGGCTACAAGTACTTTCTTTCTCTTCCTTTCTCCCTGCATCCTGAGAGCAAAGCAAGTAGCAAGCTGTTATCCCTCTTGGAACAAACATTCTTTTTTAGCTATCAGTAAGCAAAATTGCTGCTTGTTTTGCGACTGACTCACACCAAGCTCTTTGACATCTTCCATTTTCTTTCGGAGGAGGTGCCTTCTGACTGACTACACAGGACAGTTCAACCATACTCCATAACTTCACTCCATAAGAAAGACAACCCCTTGATTTCAAGGACTGGCCTGAAGCTGAGGAGTTTTCACACTTGTTTCAACACAGCCAAGGTTTCACCTTCTTCACTGGTGTTCCCTTTAAGCAGCTCCTGTGTTTGCACACCAACCTCAATGTTAATGGAAGCAATGACTACTGCTGAGGCAACTGGAACTGCAAAGCAGGACTGCTGTGCTCAGCACCAAAACCCCCACGCAACCCACTGCATCCACCTTCCATGGGTGCTCCGTGGCACCACCCGCAGATCGATGCTCCAAATGGGCTGTGGCATCAGAGATGCACAATCCCCTCCCTAGATTAGAATCATAGAATGCTCTGGGTTGGAAGGGACTTTCCAAGGTCATCTAGTCCAACACCTTGCAGGGAGCAGGGACATCTGCAACTAGAGCAGGTTGCTCAGAGCCCCATCAAGCCTGACCTTGAATATCTCCAGGGATGGGGCATCTACCATGGTTACACGTTTTGGCAGCACTAACGATGCAGAGGCAACGATGATGACACTGGACCAAAGGCATGGCCTGAAAGGATCTGGAGGCAGGCTCAGGCGTCCACTTGTGCAGGAGATCGTGATGAAATGTGCACATCTCTTCCCAGTCACAAGAACTACACACCGTGATTCCCTTTCAGCAGCCCGCTATTGTAAACTCCAACAACCCCTGGGATTTGAGTGCAATAAAGCCTTTAAATCACAGTTCGGGCAAATTCCTGGAGCAAGCAGCAACTGAGCTCTGGTGTGTTTAAGTTTAAAATAATATAATTAGTTTGTGGGGCTTTCCTATACTTTTCACATTACAAATCTGTCACGTATCTTTTTGAAAACACGAGTTTCATTTAAGTTAACTCCAGTAAGAGTTAACAGGATTTAAAAGGTGATTATTTCCTTCTTGGTTGAAACCTGACAGCAAAGTGCTTTATAATCCAAAAAACCTGACCCACATCCAGCAATTTTTTTTGTCTTCCCAAATCAATGATAAATGCTACTGCCTGAAACACTTGGTATTTACTCCACCAAAGAGTGGTTAGAAGTTTCTATCTTATACCTTAAAGATATAATAACAATTCAAAGCCTTGCATTTCACTGGGCTAGAATCTTTACCAGTGAAAACCATTACTGGGATGGGTGCAAAGTTCAGTCTGGAATGCAGGCCCATGGCCTTCAAATGATGGAAATCTCACATGCAAAGGTGGGCTGGTATATAATTTCATGCACAAACAAGCAGAACTTATTTTGAGATTCACTTGTACCTTCTCTGTACCATTAGAAACGAGCATAATTCCACTTGCAATTGAAAACTGGACTGCAGACACTCTAAGCATAACCCCAAAACATTGTGTTGCTGTTTGAGATAGGGTGATAGGTGGAATAGGGGATTTTAAAAGGTAAGTTGGGAAGTGAGAGCAAAGGTAGTTATTTGTTAAACAACTGTGAATAGACTTTCCACTCCTCTATAAAATATTTAACCAGGTTATAATAGCATTTAAAGGCAGAAAATTTCCAGACCAACTATTAACATCATCGAACTTCTCACTGCAGCTACAACGATCAGAGGTGTTTCTAGCACAAGCCCTTGCCTATTTATTCTATGCACCAAAGCAGCTAGTGATGCAAAAGTGAGAGGTTTCATGGACGTCATGTACCCCTGCGCTGCTGCTCTTCAAAGCGTGACCCCGAGAGCTTGAAAAGATAATAACGAGTCTCACATCAGGGAGACTCCCCTTTCTGGAAGCTGAGCAGAGCTTCTGTCAGTCAAATAGCTTAATTCCACCCTGCAAAAAGTGAGTATGGAGAGGGCGAGAAGGGAAGATCCCTTGTGAAGGCACAGAGAGAGGCAGGTGACATGACTGGTTGATCTACGGTCCTTCCCTTCCCCATGTCTAGTGCCACAGACACATTTTAACCCCTTGTGTTGAATACCGGGACTGTAAATATTAGTTTTCCTGCAGAGCAAAGTTCTTCCAGCCACAACGTTCCTCAGCATCATGCTGAATTATCGGATGAAGAGGTGATAACCTTGTGGTGGGGCCAAAAACCAGGATACGCTTCCCTTGGAGGAGATTCAGGGCACTAAGTCCAGCATGTTCTGGCGTATCCCAGCTAGCTGAAAGCCAGGGCTGATGCTGTGGCTTATGCTGAGGCAAGGGTGCAATGCAGCAAAACGCTCGCCTGACTCCGCTCTGCCAGGCATGATAGTCCTTCAGGAAGCATTCACCAGAGCTGGGACAAATCTACGACAACTTACACCTTTGTCAGAATAGGGTGGAAAGTGGAAACAACACCATATCTTGACAAGGGGCCCCAAAGGCAGCACAAAACACCACCAACCTTTGCAGGCACCAGGCAGAACACCCAGTCTAAAGTTAGAACCTTACTAACTTCCCCAGCAAAGCGCTTGCAGAGCTGTATTTGTAGGGATCTAGAAAATCTATTTTTGTTTATGTTTTCAAGCCTGTTTAATTACCTTGGTGAAGCTAACAAAAAAAGAAACGTTCCGCTGCTTCTGAACAGAAGAGCTGCAGCTAATCCTGAAAGTCTTTCCTTCGCTTCCAAGATCCGTGGGTGCGTGTCTTTTATAAATGTGAACTCATTCAAATATTTTCACCGTTTTCCCCACTTTTTTTTTTTTTTTTAAATATATCCATTTCATTCTCACAGGTGACAGAGTACAGTGACACCTTTGATCTTACTGAAGATAATCATATGTGGGTAGGTTCTTTTTCTTGAAATGCAGACTTGGAGTGGATCCAGAGGTCAAGCCAGAAGGTTAGATATATTTGAAAACCCCGATTTTAAAGAAAATCCCTTTGTGTAGCTTCTAATATGCCTTTGGATGTGAATCTTGAAATAGCTAGATGTGAAAGCTGCTCTCTGTATCCCGATGTTCCGAGCCTTAAGAAAATTGAAGTTCAAAGAGAAGGGAAGACTAAGAGAGTTGGGTTTGTAGCTATGGAACAAGTGCTTTCTTAGCCACATCAAAAGCGCTGATAAAACAGTCCACCGATTCCGGATAAGAGTATGTTATTTGATGTATTAATTTGACAGCGTGCTAGCATTAATACAAAGATCTCCTTTTTCACCCCATTACAAGATTGATTTTGTGCATTACAGAGGAGTTTAAAACGCCCCAACTACAGCTAATCAAAGTTCTAGTTTGTATGAAGGTCGCATGTGTCCTTGAAGGTCTGACTTTCACACGGTTTTTTTGAAACCGCTAAAATGAAGGAGCAAAATGTGCCAGAATTTGTGTGAAATCCACAAAAAAGGGATCCATGCCCCGTAAGCTTTTCAAAATGCTGCAGATTTACTGTAATATATATGGGTCCTGCACGCTACTGATACCTAGGACGTGTAACACAATTTACATTTTGCTTTCAGAGGGAATGTCATGACCCTTACTGTAATGGAACTTTTAATCTAAGTTCCATTTAATTTAATTTAATTTGAAGTTTAATAAATTTCATTTGGGTGAGGCATGTATGCAGCTGATGCTACACTGGTAAGAGTATGTATGGAAGACAAAAGACTGCCTCTGGTTCTCAGGAAAGAACTTAAAATTGAGTCTCCCTGATACAAAGCCCATCTTTCTTCCCTTCATGCTTCTCCTCACAGGGACACACCTCTAAGGGGGGCTTTAGATCCTAACGAAGGAGGGTATGTGCTTCTTTGTCTTAATGGGAGGGTAAAACATCTGGAGTGAGGGAACCCAGGGCAGAGCAGAAGGGATTCTTCTCCATTAGAGCAGGGGAGGACACAGATGCTCCAAGAGAAACACCAGTGACACCATCTCAAGAGAAAAGGGAGTTAATAAAAAATTCTGCTTGTGGCCATCACAGCCGCTTGTTCCCACCATTCCGAAGGAGCACTAGGTGGGGCAAGATATTGATTTATTCCATTAGATACTAAATTACAGAGCTATTATATTATCTCTAGAAGATATCAAGTCAAAACGTAGAAAGACACCCACAATTTCTTGCTTTTACATTTTTGCAACTAAGACAGTAAAAAGTGGCGGCTTGTGGTTGTTAAGAGACAAAATAAATGAGCACCATAAAAGCAGCACAGTCCGATGTGTGTGCTTCTAGGAGCCTATGCTGGGCTAAACTCTAATTGCAAGCAATAACATACCACAGAAGTCCCACCTCAACATGAGGAAAAACTTCTTTGCTGTGAGGGTGATGGAGCACTGGCCCAGGCTGCCCAGAGAGGCTATGGAGTCTCCTTCTCTGGAGAGATTCCAAACCCACCTGGACGTGCTCCTGGGCACCCTGCTCTGGGAGACCCTGCTTTAGCAGGGGGGTTGGACGAGATGATCTCCAGAGGTCCATTCCAACCCCCATCAGTCTGTGATTCTGTGAGGTAGCGACACGCGATTCCTCTTTATGAGGCCACTCCTGAACTCCTGCCAAAAATCCCTCTGTACCGCTCAGTGCTTCAAGACAATGGAAGAACAATGACAGGTCTGTAAAACCTGCTGGAACTGACAGTTCTGATTGTTCTGAAAACTTTTTGCGATGCGCGGGAGTTTTCAGATTAGCGCTGCACGCTGTCAAACAAAACGAGTGTCAAGCAAATCAATGGGCTTTTTCACGATTCACTCGGCTTTGTTTTACTGCTGTTCCATTTCTGTTCTGTGCCTGGTGTTACTTTGTGGTGTGCACTCGCCATTTGAGATGCAAGTGTGCGTGGACTAAGCAGGGAGTGAGAGCTCTCCGTGACTCGGTGTGATGCTCTATATAAGCCAAGTCCTCACATTGAGTGATTTTTCCTTAAAATGGTTGTTTTTTTTTTCCAGACAAAACTAAGGAGCTGTTCTCACTTGAGCAGTTATTCTTATCTGGAGTTACGGCTGCCCACAAGTCACGTGGATGTAAATGCATCAAGCCACCTAAAGAAGAGTATTTGGGTTGTAGTTTGTGTAAAAGTTGTACCAATTCCCTTGAATAACAAGGTGAAAACTAAAATAAAACTGAAGTCAAACTGAAGACTGGTGGCTCTGGATCTTTGTAGCTAGAATATGAACGACCACTATGTTTTTGCTCAAAGTGAAGGAGGGCTAAGATCCAGGGAATGAAATAAATACTTATATACTTAATAATATACTTCTTATCTCTAGACAAAGCCTCCCTTCTGGATTTCTGCTCTGCACTTCCAGTATAGACTAAGACACGGGAATGAAGCTCTGCAAGCAGACAAGGGATAACCCATTAAGCTTAAAGCCCACAGAACCAAGTCAAAACCCGTGGAACGCCCATTCCACACAAGTTTTCAACATTACTGCTGAGGCAAATAGAGGGGGAAAAATAACCCGCTGCCTTTGTAAAAATCTTGCTCTTCCAAGAAAAACGTACGCATGAGACTGAAGATGGGATCAATGTCTGGTGGCTTCTCGTGTTAAGTCAACGGAGGCATGCCGATTTGGTCTGGCACCAAGCGTTTCAGAAGACATATGAGCCCGCTGAACCAAGTGTTTTCCAATGCAAGCAATTAAAGCTACCCCAAGATAGCACTTCTCAGCTTCTGCATCCTCCCAACTGCTGCCAGCATGCCACAGCTCGCGCTGAAGCCTACTCACTCCTCTGTTGCTGGAGCTCTTCGAGCCTGGGAATCTGAAACGCCTCTCCCACATAGATCAACCCCGAGCAGTAGCGACAAGCAACCGTTCTCTGCACCTTCAGGTCCAAAACCTAACGCAGGCGAGGCTCTGAGCGCAACGCGAGTGTTGCTACCTCAGGCACCACTATGGTTGGAAGCCCTCGGACTGATCCAGTGCACTAGCCAAAGATTAGCAGTTACAGGCTGTCCCCCTCCCTCCCCGTCCCCCTCCTTTTATCTGCTAAAGCACAGGGATAGAGAAGCAAACAAATCCCTTCAAACAAGGTTATGGGAGATATAGGACCTCTATCAGTCACACAGTATTTGCCTAATGCTAGCGACTAAACTTGAGAGGTTTATGTTGTTTGAACTACATCCCTGGGGCGCTAACAAGAGCTAAAATATCACCTTAAGAGTTGCAATGACCTTAAAAGACAATGTTCTCCTAGGCTTTCGCATTATCAAGCAGAAAATAAAGCAGGAGGCAGTAGGTATAGAATTAAAACCCCGCCAAAGGTGCAATGGAGCTTCATTTTGATGTGTCCCCAAGGTGTTCAAAACGACCAGCCTGGAGCCAAGAACAAACCACGCTCAGGTGTGCAAGAGTTCAAGCTCTCCCTCAGTTTTTATGGACTAGCTCAGCCTAGATCCATCTCCAAGATTGGGTGTGGGCACATCTCTTTGCCTAGACTGCTGTACGAGATGGGATTTTCAGCTACACCACTGCTAAGTAAATACAAATGAATGATACGAGTCCCCGGGGAAGGTGACATAGCAGCTAAATATCTGCTTCATTTCAAAAATTTCATTTTTGGCACTCGCATCACTGCTAGACAAAAATAAGTATTGCACGAAGAGCTAACAGTTATCTCTTTTTCGCATAGCTTAGGGAAATTATGGTGCTTTTAAGTGCAGTGCCATAGGATGCTTGGGGCCATCATTTCAATATAAGGTGACCCAAACATTCCTGGGAAACACAGGGACAAGTGACTCACGTCTGTCTTCAGAAAAGGCAATAATTCAAGTTTAATAAGGGGTCTTCCTGCATTTGCGATACATGGGGTTAAACACTCAAAAGTACACAGAGGAGCTTAATACAGCCTTCACTGACAGACACTCTCGCTATATAGATGCAATGAATTCCACGTTCTGTATTTTTCTAGTTTATTTTGATCCAGCAGTTCTTGAAAACACTGACAATACTTTCAGCACCAACCTCTGAGGTGATGCCGATTCCTTTAGCTGGAGGGATAAGCTCCATGGACACACCTTCCTGCCACAACTTGCGAGGCAGTATCTCAAAAGCAAAGCTGAGCAGTTAAGCTGTATCTAAAAAAAATGAAATAAAAATAAAATAATAATGATTTAAAAAAAAAAAAAATCATCACACCCTCAGCCTGAGATTCCCGGGCAGCAACATGACTTCCCAGCAGCTCCCAACACTGGAAGTTGTGTGTTTAGTTCTAAAACGAACACAAGCCACCAAAAATAGATCCCTAAAAAGCAGCTGGCTTCATATGATGTTTGCACCTAGTTTGGTGACTGCGAAATTCCCGATGCGCACGACTAGCTCAGGCACGGAGTGAAAATACAGAAAGTTTCTTCTAAATCTTTTTTGTTCCGATTTCAGTCCTTTCTCCTATGTATTTTCACAGATGACTAGAGCCTCTGAGAGGGTTAACCAGAGAGCCATCCACGAGCTCCCAGCCTAACCTGATAAAACACGAACAATGCTCAGCCGAATTCATGGCTGGTGTAACTCAAGTATCCCCAGAGGGTTACAGAGGGACAGATCTGCACACACACGCACCCTTCCCCCTTCTAAATATACCATTTCTGCTTTGCAGAATCAAAAGCGGAGTCCCGACAGGCAAAGGAATCAACTTCTAACTCACGCCTCGCAATGGTGAAAAAGGAAACTCTCCAAACCTTCCACGTACTCACCTGTTTCATCGCCAAACAGGAAAGCTTTGGAATTAAATGTGGTTTTAAAAAGCCTCCTCCAAAGAAGAAATTAATAAAAAAAAAAAATAATAATATAAAGGGGAGGAAAAGCAGTGATTCTCTGCTGAGCACAGCACTGAACGATGAGCACCTCGTGTTTTCTTGGCTCAGGGTCTGAACAAGCACCTGACAAACCATTGTAATAACGTGCCTGTTATTATCACGCCGACCCGGCAAACGCCGCTGACTACACGGGGGCACCTCGGACTTCTGCGCCTGCAATATTCTGCTCCATGTGGTTTGCAAACACAGAGGCGTTCTGCAACGCCTCGGAGAACACAGCATCCTTCCACAGACCGATCTTAATTAGGCTAAACAGCCGCCGAGGCAACGCAGACAGTAACGAGTTTGTCTGATGCCTGAAACCATTAGGAAAGAGCACGTCTTGCCGCACGCGACACAAACCCGAGAAATCCTTCGCGCTATTTGCGGTCGTTACTAATTCGCTTTCGCCGTTCCTCCGCACCATCTATTGATCTGTGCCCGGGGCTGAAACAGCAGGATAAAAGTCCAGGGGTTTACTTACAGAGATCCCGTAGCTCCATCGTTCCCGATGACAAATTCGCCTCCCACACGACAGCGAGCGAATGACTTAATGCTGCTTTTTGCGGAGCGCACAACGCGCGCGAGCGGCAGATGGTCTCCGACGAAGCTCTCTAACGAGATCCGTCCTCGGCGGAGCCATGGGAGAGGAGCAGCCCGCCCACCCCCCTTCCTTCGCACACCTTTCGCCCGCTCCCCGGGCCAGCGTGTAGCTTTGCTTATGTCGCGGGTACCCGCGGGCCTGGCGGGCTCCCATTGGCACAGGCGGGCGGCCGCAGCCAATCGCAGCCCGCTCCCGATTCGGGGAAACTCCTGCCCATTTATTTAGCATCTCGGGAAACCATATTTCCAAGGAAAAGCGACGCTCCCCTAGCATCCGACCATCAAATGAGGGGGGTGTGGGGGGGGGTAAATAAATCGGTGCTCCCCCATTCCTCTCTCCCGCTCATCTTTTCCCAGCGAGACAGCGCTGGTGGGGACCCAGCTCCGGCGTCCACCTTGATGGGGGCTGTTGGGGGGGAAACGCGCCGGAGCTCCACAATTACTCGCTCCATCGCCATGGAAACAGCCTGGATGCAGCGGGCTGGATTTGTGTGGCACATCTGCTGCCAGGCTCATAATCAACTGCAATCTCATCTTTTTCTGCTCTCGCCGCTTGTCTGATTGCGAGTTTGCTTTCTCTTTTCATACACGCTGGGAAAGTACACGCAGACAGAGCTGGGCAGACACTGGCTTTCTCCCTGTGCAAACACACCGCGTTACACGTATGGATATGAATATACGTACGTGAGAAGTATTCACTTGTGTGCATTTGCTAAGGAGGTACCTTCACCCCTCCAATTCTTTCCCTCGGGGCAGGGGGATGGCGAGTGAGCTGCTCTGTGGTGCTTGGCTTGCTGGGTGGGTTCAAACCACGATAGTACCCAACTGACTCACAGCACTTGTGTTTCAAATGTGAGTAACGGAGCAGCACTAGACAAAACCGCTGTATGGGCTGCCAGAATACCACATTTCTCTCTCCAGTTCCATAAATTGCATCTGCCCCAGAAGAGGTCAAAAATCTGACATGACTATTATGAAACCTCCTGAGCAATCTGTTTTGCTAGTGGGCTTCCAAAATTATATCTGGCACCCACAGACTGTGACCCGAGTCTTCAGGCAACTAATTCTACAGTGGATGTTCTCTATCTTGCTCAGGGCCTGATGAAACATGTCACCAGGAGAACTTCACGCACAAAAGGGTTGTTACCCACGGATATAAATCTCTGTCCTACCTTCTGACACTACAAGAAAGGAGAGATGAACAGAACAGAAGAGGAGGGGAAGCAAAATTTGGGAGAGGGAAAAGATTCACAGACCAGCAATAAAGTCAGAAAAGGGATTTGGCAGTTGAGGGTAATTTCTGGCTGCTCCTCAGACCTTCTCCGGGATATCTGAAAAAAAAAAATTAAAATTCTTTCTTTCCATGCTTCTGTTACTGAAACTGTGAAAATGGGGAGAATACCTAAACGCATCCATTTATATTATGAAGATAAGCCCAGACAGACTATAAGACACTTGACGTACTATCATAACAGCGTTAGAGAAGAAGTCAGATGGAAAAGAGGAGGACAGGTTGCTTTTTCATGAACGCTTCCTTTCCCTTAACTAAAAGAAGGATAAAAAATGAAGGCCCTTCTGAAAAAAACCCCAAACATTCCTGTATTGCTGTAATAACAGAAATCCACTGCATTAGCCATTGTAAATACCTGTGTTTTAAAATGCACCATGACAGAGCCTTGCAGGTGGATTCCCACATCTCCTCGTCTAATAAAGGCCATTCCTTGTCAAATGTCTTCTGTCTGGGCCTAATCCAGAGTCCACAAAGGTCTTTTGAAGCCTGTTGGTTTAGCGCTCAAGAGCAAGGCCAAGAGAACTACATCAGGAGATCTGGCTCTTCAGGGCATCTGTCACTCAATTATCGTTTCTGAGAGAGAAAAGAGCTTTTAAGAGAAGTGTATTATTTAAGGGCTCAGGGTGCCATAAGGATTCACTCCCAGCAGTGCTGTACTTCTTCATTTTCCTTCAGAGCAGCACCATTGCTATAATCATTACCCTGAGCTTGCAGGCTTTTGTGGTCACTCTTGTCAGTTCTGAAACATTAAACTGTGGAAAGATGTTCAATGTGCACTTCAGGGGAAGGGAGGCTAATTAAAAAGCCTAGATTTTCTGACAGGACTTGCTGGGGAAAAAAAACGAAAGCCATCTATCCAGTTCCATCCCTTTCCCAACCCTCTTCTACCTAAATCACACAGATGGGAGAGTGGTCTGAAGGTGTGGAGCACATGTCATCATTTGTGTGTGAAAGATGAAGCAGCTCAGCAGTTCTGACATTCATTTTGCTTGCTGTTTTTGTCATAGAACTGTAAAATCTTTTTGGTTCAAAGAGGCCTTTAAGATCATGGAGTCCAATCGTTAACTCAACACTGCCAGGTCACCACTAACCCATGTCCCTCAGCACCACATCTCCAGGGCTTGGAAACCCCTCCAGGGATGGGGAC